>JAZHYW010032811.1:0-45545 GCA_037355805.1 Ixodes ricinus
AGCCTCTTGTCGTTAGTTGCGACGACAGGCTCGATGGTGGTTTAAACGGCACAGTGGAAGCCAGGAGCCCCAGCGTTCTTAACCCTGACAACGTCCAAATGGACAGTCTGATAAGGCTCCTAGTGCTCGTGGCCGCGCACGTCGGCAACAGAAGGTTCGGCCGACAACATGGTTGTTCACAAGGTGCCTCCCGCCAGCGCTTTCGCTCAGGTAGAGAATTTCGCTCAGGTCGTGCAGCCGAGGAAATAGGGTCACTGTTCCGCTCACGGGGGTTCGGCGCCTCGAGAGGGTTGCCCACGTACCGCCAGGATCTCCAAGAAAACCAAAGGAGTTGGAAACGCGGGCCGGAAGTGCCAGTCCCGAAGGGCCAAGGTGGCAGAGGCCCCCAAACTTAGCACTTCACCCGGGGCCCGAAAATACATGACGCGTGCACCAGGGGAAAAGGAGGCGCTGGAGGAATTGGTCTCGGCCGCCGGCACGTGCTCGCCGACGACGGACGCCTGCGAAACGCCATCAAGTGGCCGCGCCATCACCCGACAGACGTCGCCAGAGCAGATCGGTCATCGCCGCTAAGCTGACAGGGCGCTCGAAGCTACGTGCTCGTTAGGGTACGCTGGAAAGTTCCGCGAGTTCAACAAGTTGCGAACCTGCACAGGCTCGACTTTTCGAACTTTGAACGCAAAGTTCAAGAAAACACGGAAATCGACCGCGAGCTGACATCACCTGGAGGAGAAGGGGCACGAAATTGATCGTGTGTATTGCTTGGGATTAACGAACTAAATAATTTGAACTGCGTTTTTATCTTGCGCATATTTTAACGCGAACTATCGCATAAAGCAGTGGTTCTCAAATGGGGGTCCGCGGACCCTTTGGGGTCCGCGAAGGCATTCCTAGGGGTCCGCGGAGCCCTGCCTCATCAGTCAAGCCCACCAATAAAAGTTTTCATTTTTTCAAGTGGACAAGAATGTTTGTCTTCGGGCGAGTTTTCTCGTGCCGGGCGTCGTTAAAGAGAGGTCTGTCATTACGTTGTGTCGCCTTAGTTATATCCATTTTATTTTGTCATTGTTTTGTTTAACCGTCTGCCTTTCTCTCCTCTATCCACGGACGGGGTCCTCCATCATCTCCGTCGGATCCACAGGGGGTCACGGCGAAGCACATCAGATGGTTGAGAACCACTTGGCATAAAGTATTTTTTCCCCGGAAATTTAAAACATTTCGCGTAAAAAGTCGGGCCACAATGTTCACAACCTCATGTTGGAAATTACCCGAGACTGTGGTAAAAGATTCGAAATTTGCAGAGGGAAAATGACGCAGGAAAAAGAAACGCCTCAAACTCAGTCAACGACTACTAAATTTCCAATCTTTTAGCACAGTCTCGGGTACTTTTCAACATGATCAACATCCACCAGCTCGCCTGCACACTACTGTATTTTCGTTAATGTTCAAAAGTAGAACTTCGCCGAAATTTGACCAAAAGTCGTTCGAAGGTTCGAACCTCGACAACAGTTCGTGGCATCCACGGCGAGTTTGGCCAATTCTTCAGATCAAGGGGAGGCAAATGAGGGAAAGCCACTGGCCCCAAAACGGGTTAGGCGTGTTCGTAAACACATTTCCTGGTCAATCACAGGCCGCGAATAATCCCCCTGGCGTGAACAAAACAAATAATCAGAGTTCGCTTCAGTCACTTAAGTGTATAGTTCCAGGTTATGGATCTTGGCGATAAAAAAGAAAAATGAAACACGTTTACAAATTCCTGTAATGCCGAATTAGAGCGCAGCTCTTGAGGATAAGGAGGGGAGGGTATGCCCCTCCTCCCACTCCGTACCCTCCCCTCCTGCTCTCCCATTTAGCGAGAAATTGTTGCCAGACCTAGCTAAATTTAGCGAAAAAATTTCCCCGCTAACTCTAGCGGGGAAAGGTCCCGACGGCGACGCCGCTCAACCCAGGAAAGGCCCCTATGAGCTGCGCTTGACACACGTGATGCTTCCGTGGCGGTTTGCGTTAGCGGTGCGTGCTTCACACGGCGCATGCTCCATACGTGCGCAACACCGCGAGCTTTACGTCCGTACGCTCCCAATCGATTTCGGCGTACGTATGCAGCAGCGCTCTGCGTTCCCGCCTCGTTGCTCTCATCGCGCGAAAGACAGCGCGAGACTCGGGTTAGCTTGACTCAGCTTGACCAAATGCCGACTTTAGATTAAGCAGTTTGCAACTGCTGACGTTCCGTTAGCAGCTAAACACGCAGGTCTGACGTGCTCCGCAGCTTTCCGCCGAGCGCTGGCGTGCATCATACGCGGTGCTAACGCCAGGGTCTTTATACGCTATCCTAGATCTCTCTAGTGGTGGAACGAACGTGAAAATCAACGGGTAGTTCGTGCTAGTTGGACCAGTCCGATGTCGATGTTTCGCCACGTGATCAGGCTCCTTCCATATCTATACACAGAGACCGGAATCTGGTGATTCGGTGAGCGCGTAGCTTCCACCGCCCTATGAGCCTAGGGGTGAACGGAGTACAGCCTGACCTGGCTGGTCGAGACACATATCCAGTAAAATGATTCAATCAGGGATCAACGAGGAAAGAAATCCAACGAGTCAAGAGATACAAAAAAAAACAACATTAAACACGACATTTTTTTTTAATTAACGTTTTTAGTTTTGTGAGGATGCCCAGTATGCTGCCTAAGCTTTCCTTAAATATCCTGCCGGATATCGTCACGGGTAAACCATGGAACGCGCCAAACATGCCGAAATGGCCGAAACCTGCGCCGGAAGTCAGAGAGGAAGAGGAAACGACGTACCTGCATGTGGGTAACCCGTTACTCGATCAAGAAGTAACCCGTTACTCGATCAAAAGTAACGAATTCGTTGGCCGTTCTCGTTCGCAAAATGTAACGAACTATTCGCGTTCGCGTTACCGAACGAAGTAAACGGTCAAAGTAACGGCGTTACGCATTATGCGTAACGCGTACTCGTCTGGGCTGTATCCATTGGCTTGGCCCGACACTTCGGCGACAATGGCCATGCGGACACCTTATATAAGCCAAGGACGCACTATCGCGGACAATTTAACCTGCAACAATCCTTTATTCCTTTTTAACATACAAACCTAGTTCTAAAAAAACAAATATGTTTTGATTTGCATTGTTTGATGGAAGCTTATAGGTTCCGTTCTTTGAACTCTATGGCAAATCGACAGATAATGATGATAAGTTGCGATGAGTGCATGCAGACGGAGAAAAAGACACGATTTGGCGTTGCATCTCATAATGTAAACGGGAGTATACGCACTTTTTTTTTATTTTTGCGCTAATTGTGTCGCGTTTTGTGCACGGCGGGCTTGCAGTCTCCACTCACCGGAGCGTGTGTACATCGGCCCTTTCCGGCAACAACGCTCACCGTGTTTCGCTTAAAAAAAAAAATACTGCTCTGCACCGGCGAATAACAGCGCCGATGAAGCGAGTCGAGCGACCCAGTTGAGGCATATCGTACTGCGGTTGCCACCGTACGAGCCCACATTGCGGAGCCTCAGACGGCGTCTTTGTGGAGTCCTGGCCCGCGGTCAAACTGCTCGTACGAAAGACGCGGTCTGCACACACGATGAGAGAATTAGGCTGCGGACGCGCATTTCATACATGCCTGCATGACAGCTTCTCCAGGATCAATGTCGTACAAACTCCTCATACAGGGTCCGTAGATTGTCGCTCGTGCGATGTCTGCGACAGCGGCTTTAGGGTCCGGCACTTAGCGCCTTACACAACAGTTTTGAACTCCGAAAGTTGACTCACAGTGAGATAAAAAAAAAAGGAACACAAATTCGTGACAAGAAAGGATGTGTCTGCCTGAAGGGCCTGACAATTAACCCTTCAGGACACACACAAGTAAACAGATCCACCTAAAATAAAAAAAATAAAAAAATCTGTTGGGATGAGGATTATTCTAAGGTGGTGCAAAAGCCTGCATTAATCGTGCGTTGGCACTGGTAACTACGTGAAATGACCGATTTACCAACCTTCGGCAGGCGCGCCTGCCCGGAGGAATATAGACAGGCGCGACGGGACCGCCACCCCGAGAGAGCGGAAGGAAAGGAAACTAGGCACGCAAGCGCTTGCAACGACGACAAGAGAGGGCGGTGCGAGCGTAGACATGGCCGACGCAAGTCGCACAGCGGCAAATGTTTGAACAATTTTTATAATCTACCTGAGAGTCTACTGGTCTTGAAAATGGCTCATCTACTGAGTAGACCTATTGCTAAATTACCCAAGCAACAAGGATAATGCAGGGAATGGTGTTCCACGCGGCGCACGTGCCGGTGTCTGCAGCACTAACTGTTCTAAAGCATAAGCCTCAAACAAATGGCATCTTGCACGCGCGTTCGTAAAAGCTTTATTTTGGTTATTTACTTGAATCTTTCATATGATGAGGGCGTGTGCGTGCGGCGGTGCGAGCGTAGGGTTTTTGTTGACGCACATGAAAAATTGACAGAACTTTAGCTATAAATAGTTTCGTTGTGAAACACTTCGAATGTGAAAAAGATATTGTCAGAATATCGCAGTTTATCATATATACTAGCCGCAATTATATTCAGAAACCGTGTGCAGCGTCCCTCTCTGAGGGACGCTTTCTCCTTAGCACACAGGTGTGCTGCGGCGAAGCAGGATATGCAAAATTGTCCCTTCACTGCAGCACACCATTGCGCGGTGACAGTCGGACTCAACGATCTGGCTATTCATTCAGAACAGACAACGAGCGCAAGAAATATTGCAAGACTTCCGAGTGCTGTCAATGATTGATAGAGAGCACATAGAATATGATGTTATTTGAGGCAATAATTGGGAATTCGCACAAGTCTACTGTAACGATCCGGCCGCGGAGCGGTGCCTGATTTATGATATTGTCAGTATTAATAAAGTGAAAATAAGTTTTGGCGCAATGTTGGTGCAAATCTCTCACGTTTAGGCAAAATGTAGCAAGATGTAGCAGGGTAAGCGCTTTGGCGCAAATGGCGCAGCAGTCACATCACTGCAACACTGAAAAACACTATATTTAGCGGGAATAGCTCTAAACTCGCAACACTGGCATGATGACTCTATGCGATCAGTAATTTGACATTTGAACAAAGTCTAGACGCAATGGAGGATACACGATGGGCGAGAAAAGAAAGGCGACTAAACAAACAAACCAAACCCGAAAACTATAAAAAAAAAAACAGTCAAGTGCTGGGCAGAGCAGACTAGCCTCTGTAGAAAAGGAAGCAAAAGAAACCTAGAGAAAAATGGGGGAGGAAAGAATGCAGGAAAAATCAGCTTTAAGTATGGATAGGGGCTGAAAAC
Organism: Ixodes ricinus; assembly: GCA_037355805.1. Taxonomy (NCBI): domain Eukaryota; kingdom Metazoa; phylum Arthropoda; class Arachnida; order Ixodida; family Ixodidae; genus Ixodes; species Ixodes ricinus. Next base: position 5,331 of record JAZHYW010032811.1, read on the forward strand.
GGGAAATGAGGAAGGAAGATTGGTACGATAATTAACGGGGAGCTCGTTGTTATTTGAGGCTAGAACAGGAGTATTGAGAACTAGGACATACACGACAAAATATGCAAAATATGAGGGAATAAATACGTCGAGTGACGTCTGCCAAGGCGAAGACGAGACGATAGAACATGTGGTGTTGAGGTGCACAGGGCTTGCTCCCGCCCTCTCGGAGGGGGGCGACGGATTTAGCCGGAGCGCTGGGGCATGCACACGAGAATGGAAGAATGGATAACATTTCAATAACAAAGAGAAGATCGGAAGACTGGTGTAAATTATCTAGGGAGAATCGAATGACGTACAACCAATTAGCACAGCTGGGGACAGGCAGGACAGAGGGAAATTGGGACATGAAAAGTGGGTACAAACGCTATCGTCATCATCTCACAGGGGTACAATTTCGGTTTCGCCCGAAAATCGAAAAATTCGTATTGTAGCGTAAGCAGCGGCGTAGACTTTGCATTTTCCCGGGGCGGGGGGCAGGCTGAGAAGTTCTCCGGGGGGGGGGGGGGAATGCTTTCCGCGCATCTTTTTTTTTTACACCGGCAATTATCAGTAGTTAATTTTAGGGGGTACATTTTACAGCATATGTATATCTTCTTCAGCTCTCATTGTAACAGCAGTGCTCTCGCTCCATTACTTTTTCTAATTTTTATTAACGACTTGCCAACTAATATTTTCTCACGCATGCGGCTCTTCGCGGACGACTGCATTATCTATCGCTTCATTGGGCGCGTTAAGTTGTGACTCCATGACTCTGGTTCGGGTAACTCCGTCGGAGTCGCTACTAAACGGACTTTTGGAACAGCTCCGGATGGAGTAGGCGCCCTCTAAATGAACTTCCGGCTGCTTTATCTTTTTTTTTTTTCTGTTGGGACATCGCAATATGGCGCGCTGCTGTGGAAGCAGACCAAGCGGACGTAAAGGTGATCGATGCCGCGTCACCTTCTCACCAGAACCGGAGATTGAAGCTAACGAAAGCCGGCTGGGGTTCCATTCCCATGTATTTTGTCATTAAAGGCAACGTGGGCGCTATTTTGTTTACATGCCACTACTAGCAGCTCGTTACATGGCACGTAAACAGCGTTTCGGTACGGATCATGGCCCGGGAAGGGGGATGCCTGCCCCCCTTCCCCCTTCGGTCTGACCAGGGGGGGGGGGACGAGCCCCATGCCCTCCCCGTAGTGTACGCCTATCAGCGTAAGTATCGGCGGAACAAAAAAGAAATGTTTTTCGGCGCACATTTATTTCGAGACATTTACCTAACCTAACCAGGTAGAATTTTTTTTTCTTTTAGGTTTAGTGTTTATTTTTTTGAGCGTAGAATGAATGAAGGAATGAATGACAGAGCACCTAGTTTCTGACCGGACGTGTCACTGTGAGTGTCCACGTCGACGACATTCCTAACAGATAACAGGCAAATCTGTGGGCACGGAGGAAGCAGCTCAAGAGGTGTGCCGACCTCCGGAGCGACGCCGGCTGATAAGTTGCCGCCCCAAAGATTCTCGCGTCGTCCCTCTTGCATCGGACCTGTCACCTGTCAGGCAACCAGACAGCCAGCGGAGCGATCAAGAATCCCCCGTTTATTGGTGCAACCACGAATACATACAGATGAAACAGATGACTCGTGATAACAGAAAAGAAAGAGTAGCTCGGCGCGTTATCACGATGACATGACTATCGGGGCTATACTCGTCTTCACCTCAAGAACCGCAGTAAAAAAAAAAAAGAGTCCGGCGGAGCATTACTAATTTTCCCCCTTATGTGGATAATTAGATTATATGTAGGTGCATTTTAGAGTAGATATGTGTTATCTTATCAAGACGCACAGGCTTCCAACGCCAAAAGCATCGCTTCTTCCTCCGACAACGAAATCTTGTAAGAACTACTTCGCGTGGCGTATGAACAATGCGCAGAACCTCTTTTTCTGATCAGGTGAAAACAAGTATAGTCACCGACAAGTGGCCAGATCTTTTCACGTGCTAATCTTTTATCGCATCAACCATCATCTTGACCATTCCTGTAAATTACGTGGAATCTCTCTGTTCACAGTCTCTCCTCAAATGCCTACGATACCATTGGCGTAAAAAGGCTCGATATATACACCACCTGCCTAGATTGTTTCTATACATTCTACTACATTTGCAGCAGCTACTACACTCTTCCTCTCTAACCCTTCGAATTATAAATCACAGGATTTTAGTATCGTGTCCCTGTTGTGTTCATCGTTTTATCTTTATTTATCTATATTTATATATGTGCATGTGCATGCCCACTTCACTCTGTAACCCCTTGCGGGTCCTCGAGGAAAAGAAACGATGATGATGATGATCGTGTTCGTCTCAATAAACGTCGCAACTGCTGCCACTAATGAAACACCCTGAACCGAAAATCCTCCCCACCCCTGCCCATTTCTATCTGGATGAGCATCGTGCCTGCGTGCGGTCGTGTATCACTACTGCGTGGCGCATGTTAAACACCCCAGGCGAGCGGTTCTACTGCACTGGATAAATTTCTCGTCTACAGCCGATACACCAGACACCCATCGCGGCTAACTTGCGACTGTCTCAAACATACGCACAATTATCATTAAGCGGAAAGTAGGTAAATCATGCATGCTCGCACCTTCGTCCGATGTTTCTTTCCCGAACGATGATAGAAAAGCAACTTTTGGACGGTGGATGTTTACGCAGCGTGAGTTTCGTCTGTCAGATGCATGACGACATTATTACACGTTGTAGATGAGCACATTGTTTCGGTGCTGGATGGGTGTTAACTCGGCGGTCTTTAACGTGCATCATGCAGAAGTGATTACATAACTATAAGGCTGGTATAATGCCAGCCTTAGTTGTCAAAAGAAGTAGGGGCGAGGCTCAGGATTGCCTGAGCATTGCATGAACCCACACGTGCACGCGATCGATAAGGGAAGGGGGGGGGCGGAGATGACTAAGCGCCACATGAAGCCAGTGGATGATGACACTCGCCTGCCTGCGTGCGTGCGTGCTGAAGGTCTCAGTGTATCAAAACCGCAAGACCGCATTCCGCAGACAGCTCGTAAACTTCGTGCAATCTTTCCTCCCTCTCTTTTCTGAGCAAAGCAGCCTTGGATAACCAATCGGTTATTGTTTTCTGTAAAATTATACATGTACAAAAAAACAAAAGAAAACGGCGTCACCAAAGTAAGCGACGCACGAGGGCTGCTTGAGAAGTAATAAGACTGCTCGTGTTTTTCTTTGCAAGAAAGTGGACGGGCAGTGATGTACTGATGTCTGGAAAGGTAATACATCCACATGTCTGAACGGGCAGGTGGACCGTCATATTCTTTAGGGTTCTGTCGCACCGAGCGAAAGCACATGATACACGTGTCGCCATGCCGGACGAGGACGTGCTTGTGAGAGTTTGGCAGAGGTGCGCCATTGAAGTTTTCGTTAACCTTTGGAGAGTGGTAACTGCACTGTTACACAGTTCATATGAGCCGAACTTATCACCCTGTAAAATCTGGGCAGTCTCAATACTAATTAAATAGTCAAATGTTTAACCCCCCCCTTAAAAAAATTAAAAAAATAAAAACACTACGCAGCAGGAAGTCTTTTTTACGACGAAGTAAACAAAAGGTCAGGGCGCAAACGAGCACGGTGGTGGTTAAACATTTGACTAAGAACCCCAAGACAGGGGACGGACAAGGGACGGACAAACACAAAGTCTCAATGACTGTGTTTGTCCGTCGCTTTTCGTCCCACTCTCGGGGTTTTTAGTCAAATGTTTAAGAAAACAAAGTTGCGGCTGCAACGCTGAGAGTAATATCGCGAAACATTGTTTTACATTTCTTTGAACTGTTCTTTAAACATTCTAGCCAATAGCACGTGGGCACCCACAGAACGTTTTAAAGTGGGGGAAAACCCAATTTTTCAATGTTTGTGTGTGTGTGTGTGTTGTGTGTGTGTGAGAGGGGTATGCATGCAAATGTTTTTCTTTAGACGGGAGCAACCGCGACTGACCAGGCGGGCACTACAATATTTTACCTTCCGTCGTATTATATAATGATTTTATCGACGGAAATAAGAGTCTGTCAACTTTGAGGGTGTTGGTTTTATGAACACGCTGGCTTCAGGCTTCCGCCATGCTTGTTACACATATACCATCGGGCTTGCTCGTTCCTATCTGAAAATCCGCCACAACCCATAAAGCCCCAGTCCCCATACATGATAGAAGAGAAACGGTATTCGCTGCAGCCATGACGACGGAAGCATCTGCGCCTCGAGCATAAGCCCCTTTGTTCTATATACGTGGTTTCGTGACTGTCAACAGACAGTTTTTGTGTAACAAGAAACATGACCCAGACAGTGTCTGCAGAATGTCTTTTAAATGATGTGGTAGCAGTGCTAGCCCCGCCCTACGAGTACGCCACCGAAACATCTTGCCACCAATATCCCCGGATTCCCAAAGACAGGGGGGGGGGGATAAACTGATAAAACTGCACTTCTAATTTACAATAATTTTTCCCCAATTGTTTCAGTGATTCGATGGATCGATCAATCAACCTAGTTGCTATGTTTAAAAATATATTTAATAATAAAAGATAGCTTTTTCTCTAGCTACGGTAATTTAATAAAACAAATATAGTTTAGACTATATTAAAAAAATATATATTTTACTTTGCTACCAGCTGATTGTGGTGAACAAGTCATAATTTTCTCCAATTCAATTTCGCGGCGAAACTTGAGTGGTCACACGTTTGCACTTCCACTTCCGTAACGCTTTTGGGGAGACTTTCCTTTCTCTTTATTTATTTATTAACACTATTAACTCGAATTCCGATTGTTACAGGATTGATGGTTACAGGAAATTAAAGAAAATACCGACATATGAAAAAAAACACTAGCTCAACAAAATTACGAACAAAACATTTAATACTATAGTCAGTGACAGGTCAAGAACGAAGTGGAAGCTCCTCCCACCCCTTTCCACTTTAGTAGTGCGAACGCTGGAGGGGAGGCGACCTCCTCTCCACCATTCGCTCCGCTCAAGTGGAAAGGGGTGGGAGGAGCTTCCACTTCGTTCTTGACCCGTCACCGACTATAGCCAACTAGCCAATCACGAAAAGCCAACAACAACATACATCGATACTCATGTAAACCGTTAACATGAAATAGTAATAAGATAGCAACCTATGGTACGATTCCTACATTAAAAAGCACTCAGGGTGTCTAGCAAATTATTATTATTTTTAAATTCCCTGACTTTTCCAGGTTTTTCCTGACAATTACAGGTGAAATTCCCTGACGACTGTAGAGGCGGTTAAATATATAAGACCATTTAAAACACAAAGCACTGAGCATCGTGAGGATCATTTTGCACAAGCTTAATCCTACTTGTATACACTGAAATATTCGGGTACGTCCAGTCCGGATTAAACGAGCACTATCTCGCCGCCGACATCGTCAGTGAAGAGTCCACTTCCCGAAACACGATGAAAACGCAAAGTTCAACCACACAGGTCAATAACAGAAAGGCAGCATGGCAGCATGGCCAGCATGGCCGCCAGACGCACACTTTCGGATACTTTCGGCTTAAGGCTTGGATTGGGGTCTGCGGATTTTTTATTAGTTACTAAATGTGGTAGCTCTAACTGGTTCTAGCCTAGTGTCGCGCATTCAATCCAATCCAAGGCATGGACTGAATTTGTCGGCTGTTCCCTTTACATCGGGTATACTTCGTTTCACGTAATCTGCGAGCGAAGCCAAAGCTAGAAGCGCGAGACCAGCGCTTTTTGCGTTTCTCCCCAGCTCGCGCGCTCGAGCAAAGCCTGAACGCACGGAGCTTTCGTGCTCGCGCTTCCAGCTTTGCCTTCGCTCGCACATAAGGTGAAACGAAGTATAGCACACTCTACATCAGGTGACTAGAGCCCGCGCTCCGCTTTAAGCATAATTTATTGCCTATTTTTCTGCCCCTAAGTCCTCAAGCCTTTGCTCAGGGCATTCGATGGCGTTTCTGACTCATTTGCCCTGACGGGGCTCCCTTTTTGACAATAGAGAGTTTTAATGGACCGTACTTCAGAGCTTTGCGTACGCAAGGAAATTGCGGGTCGTGAGCGCGCATGCGCAGAACGCAATAGAAGAGCTAGCGTATTGCGTACGCACGCAACGCTGGGGATCTTGCGTTGCGGGCTAGCGGGCTTTGCGGGAAGCTCTCGAGAGATCTTGGGCCCAACGAGAGCACCAGTTTCAAGATGGCAGTTACCTCGACTGGCGCAGCAAGGGCGACAGGGTATTCGGGAAGTACAGTGCTACGTGAAATTGCGTGGTGTTCAGCTCGGCAATTCATTCCGGGACGTGCCGCGGCCGAATCAGATCGCCGTGCGGCTGAAGGAGTGCACAGTGAAAATATTCACCGCTCGCAATGTGCGTCAACGCTGCGATCTGCTCAACGCTAAGCCTATTCGCTCAGTTGATCGCCGACGGACGAACTTCAAGAAATCGCCGAAGTGGTCGCCATGCACTGGACATCAGTAGGTCATGGATTTCATTCCGCGATAGCATTGATGAAGGGTGCCGTTTCCACGGGACGATTGACGGAGACTCCGTGATCGAATTTGGCTACGCACTCGTACTCGTAGCCTCTGTACCCTGCAGAAAAGCTCGCTTGACAAGGCAGCTGCGGCTTGGTTTAATTTGAAATAAAATGATTTCCCACGTTACCATTTTCACTTTTTTTTTTGTATTCACCATGTCAAACTTTTATTACTCGCCCAGTTCAACACCTTGTTACAGTTTCTCTGACAATTCACGGTTTTCCCGGTCGCTAGACACCTTGCCACTTCTATTTGGTCATCAACAATAAACGCAAATCACACTTTTTGTAAACATGCGCATATTCTGTATAAAATATACACATATCCTGTGCAATCAATTTTTTTTTTGTTTTTGTTTTGCACGGTTTGGCGAGCGTCAGCGCACGCATCGTTGACCAAGGCCGGCAAGCAACCCGAGCCAAAGACGGAAGCGAAAATCGTGATCGCGCTTGGAGAAGTTTTCTACTTCCCCGTCGCGCGCCCAAGCAACCCCGATGCGCTTCCCGGCACAGGTGTGGGCAGAAGGCTCGAGCTGACGCTGCGATTGAGTCGGATGCAGCCCTTGCTACCGCGCAAAAGAAGCCCGCGGTGGAAATCGACACTGGTTGGCGCTCATTTTTTATGGGGAGTTTTAATACCGGGTGGTCACGCCCATCTTCGGGACGACTGAACGCTGGAGTCCCTCCACCCAAACAATAACAATAAAACAGAACCTGAGCGGCGGCGAGGAAACACTGCGTGTCTACATACCACGGTACCTATAGGCGCACAAAAAATGAATACTGCTGTCAAGTCCGCGATGACGGATAACTGGCAGATGGCACAATAATCGTGTCTCCAAAACTTGAGCGATAAGTGGGGGAATAAAAAAGCTAAACACAATTTCTTTGGCGGCTTGACGTGAAAGACACAGCCGACAAACAAATGAAACGGCCCGAGAAAAAAAAAATTGTTGTATTTTCCTTTACTTAATGTGCAACTTTCTTCGTTCAACTGTCTTGGACTGATGCCGAAATAAACAAGTGTTTGGACATTAATCATGATGTTTTAAAATCCTGAGACTGGGAAGGAAAATGAAGAAAAATTGTAAGAGAGAAAAAAGGGGACAGGGCAAACGTCTCAAAAAATTGTAAGAAGAAAAAGGGGACAGGGCAAACGTCTCAATTTTGAGACGTTTGCCTCTGTCCCCTTTTTTCTCTCTTACAATTTTTCTTCATTTTCCTTCCCAGTCTCAGGATTTTAAAACATCACGATTAACATACACCAGCTCGTCTGCACCTTGACAATTTTTTCGTTTGGACATTCTTTTTTTTTCCGTGTGAGGTTTTGACAGCGCTTAATATTTCATGACCAAACAAAACACGAAAGGTCATACTAAAAACTCAAACGGTTTTTTTTCGCTTTTTTTTTTTTTTGAAGGGGGATTTTGGACAGAGGCTTTAAGATTTTGTAAGTGCATTTCTGTCCGCGTTCCTATTTGAATGTTTTGTATTTGTACGCGCACTTTCCCAGCCCGATGGCTCCTACAATAACATCGGCAATAACTGGAAAATAAAATATTAATAACGGAACAAAAACTGCCTAGGTCACCAGCGGGTTGCCCAGTTTCCAGCAGAGTTGGCAAACCCGGCGACTGACCCCTCCCAGACGGACAGACGCAGTCCCCGGAACCGGCCAGCAACACAGCGACCGCAGCAGCACGCGATACCTACAGGTGTTCCAGCTGGCGGCGCGGGTTGTGTGGGCGGGCGCGCTCCTTTGTCGATGTTTTGCGCTGCCAGCGCACGAAAGAAGGCAGCCCCAAGTTTGGGCAGAGAGCGAACAGGGAGCGACGCGCCCACACCGCAAGTCCCACTCAGAGGGGCGTCGATTTCCCCCGCACGGCTGTGCACGCATGCTACCCCCGCTTTGGGGCAGCACGTCTTCCGAAACGGAGGAATATCCGAGCAATACGTCGAACGCAAACGAAACTCGGGAGCGGTTCCACCGGGCGCAACTTGGTGATCGCCGGCGCTGCATTCCTGCGGCTGTTTTCTTCGGTAGACGCATGTTTCGCATCAAAACCTCAGCGGCCCAAACGCGACACAGGCGAGGACACCGCGGGCGTCGAAGTGCCGGAACTATTATTAACTTCTTTTATTTTTCTTTCCCCGTTTTTATGTCTTCGGAGTCCAAGGGCATGTTTACGCTCGCTCAACCGCTCGCTTCCCAAGGTGTTCCGCCGAGAAAAAGCGCTGAACGTCCCGAACGGAGTCGAGAACTTCTTGTGGTCGATAAAAAAGAGGGGTCCCAAAAACGCGGCGTACAGCGTGCCCGTGCCGCTCCGGCAAAAAAAAGTTGTCGGACTCGGATTTGAGCGGGCAACGACGAGCGAGACAAGCGGCATGTAGTACTCACATGTGCTCGATAACGCTGTTCTTGTTTTCGTTTAGCACCTGGTGCTCCGAGACGGTGTATCCAAAGTAGGTACCCTTGGGGCCAAGTTTGAGCACGGGTAACCTGGGTTCCAGGTTGAACGCACACACACTAGTCAGTAGGCACCACGCAGAGGCGATTAGTAAACTCATAACGTGTCCTCGTTTTTGCACGCCGACCGCGCTGGCGCTCCCCGACCCGCACATAACTCCCAGCCCAGAAAACTGACTCGCGGACGCGCGAGCCCACCAGATACACGACAACGCCGACGCTAGCCGCCGACCGCCGACCGTGCGTGGGGAGGCAGGGGAAGGAGGAGTCAAGCGGTTTGGGTGGATAGCAACATACACACTCTCACAACTACGGCTAGGCGGTAGCTCGCGCCATCTAGCAAATTAAAAAGCAACCAAAACGATAACTGTTCGTGGTGCCATCTTGTGCCCTTAAAAGCAAACACGAAATGTATGTTCTTTAGCATTTCATGCGGTTTCTGGTACGCATTGACACACTACATTAACCGGTGGCTATTAATTAAGTAATGCGTTTCAAATCAAAATGCCCAGTTCACAACGTTGAATTGCCGCCTATCTATCAGCCGCGATGCTAGACTGCATCGCGGCTGATGGAATCTAGCAGACGAATTTGCGATAACGGCGGCACGATATCAGCCGGAACCTGGATTCGTCTGCTGCCGGAGGTTAATTGCCAGCTGAGTCCTAGCAGTAAACGCGAGAGTGTAGGTGTACCCGTAATTCACAATGTCACTCGCAAACCGCGTTTCAAACTGGACCTATCAATGGATTAAGTGGAGCACTTGCACCAAACGAGGTACAGTCGCGAGTCTGATCGTTGCCTCGAAACTTTGCAAATTCCATTGCACTTCGTACACTTTTTCTTAACCTGTTGGTTTTAGCTGCATCAACGGGCAAGTTGGATGGACCACTGGCTGGAATTCGGGTGCTTGATTTGACACGGTAAGTGGGCATCGCATGCGCACACCTCTTTGTGAGCATGCATGACATTTTGTCGCGTAAAAACGGTCGCGACTGCCGCAGTACACTACCAAAAAAACCCATAAACGCGTTAATCCGAGGCGCGTCTTCACGGTTGCGCAGAATATTGGCGGGACCGTACTGCACCATGATACTGGGTGACCTGGGGGCTGAAGTTATCAAGATCGAAAAACCCTGTAAGTGATTCTTTCAGCTAGCTGTGCCACCGTAATATACACACACACACAAAACAAAAAGTTTTTTTTTTTTTTTTGCAGTTGTTGGCGACGAGACTCGCAACTGGGGACCACCATTCATCGCGGACCAGAGCTGCTACTTCTTGTCTGTCAACAGGAACAAGAAGGTGTAGTTGCAATCAATGCGCGGAGCGCAAGATTGTCTGCTTGTTTGCAGGGGTTGTGGTGACGTCAGAACGCCGAGCTCTGATAGGCTCCGATTGAAGGATAGTGTGGTAGACCTAAAGGCTGCTTGCTTTGGGGCCTACCCACTGTCCTTCAATTAGAGCCAATCAGAGCTGGGCGTCGTTCTGACGTCATCACAACTGATGCGCAAAAAGCAGACGACTTCCTTTCCCCAGAGCTTAACCTTGTCTGTCAACAGGAACAAGGTACAGTCGCAATAAATATGAGGGCGAACACACGAGTGGCAGTTAGCCGATCTAGCCTATTGGCGATGCAGTGCCTCGCAGTGGCGCGCTTATATTTGAAGGTGAGAGTAGGTGGATGCCCCTTGCTCAGGGCGAAGAGACGGGCTGCTGTAAACTTGAGCTACATGCCAACTCTCGTCCTCGCATGTTAATTTGCAGGGACGCCACAGCAAGGCGCTGCAGCGCATATCGGCTGTCGTTCACATGTTCACCCCACCCTCTTTTGCCGAAATATTGATTCGAGAGGAAATGATTTGGTACATCCTCTTCTCTTTTCCTTCTGGCCGAGCATGGAAAGATGTTTTCTTCGTATAAACTTCGGGGCCGAAGATAATCCTCGAAGGGGGACAACAACAAAGTTTTGAACAGCCGTACATCAATTGGGTTACAGCGGCTATATGGTCAAATAGTATGTAGCTGATGTTTTGGGCAAAGTTTTGGGTATCGAACGGGTGGGAGATGCCTTGTGCGCACATTGTTTTTTAGTCAGTGCAGTTAGTCTCGAACCCAGTCGCTTGTTTAGGTGGCAGAACAGATTTGGAAAAAGAATTGCTATAACTTGTTGCAGAGCATAGCCATTGACCTGAAGAAACCGGAGGGTGCCAGCTTGGTCAGGAAGGTAAATTCCCTCATCAGTGTGCGCGGAATAGACTCCTACCAACAGTAATCCCAATGGTTCCAGATAGCTACGTCATGTGATGTGTTCATGGAAAACTACCTGCCCGGGAAGCTGAACACTCTGGGTCTTGGCTACAAGGATATCGAGGAAGTTGCACCTCAAATTGTCTACTGCTCCGTGACAGGTATGACACTTAAAAATATTTCCCACTCACATGCGCACGGATACAGGGTGCTGCAGGTTATCATACAATCGTGACAAGAAGTCGTCTTGCATATGTTAGAGTCGCCCTCTATGGGTAGTACAAACTTGAATGTCTCAAACTACACGAGTGTAGCAGCGTTTCGGTTGCGGTGCACGTGATCACGGGAAACATGCAAAGGAAAAGCGAAAATCGAAATGCCCTAACACTGGTCAAAGCTGAGACGCTGAGAGCTCGGGGTGGGAGATGCTGCCATTTGCGCATTTCAGATGAAAGAAAAGAAACCAAAGAGCCACGACGCTGGTCTGGCGTTACCACCCAGAACTAGGAGATGCATACCCTAGGGGGCATGAATCTTGCAGTTTCTATTGTTTTACGGCGTCGAATCTAGGCGATTTTTAACATAAAAACGTGTTTTCTGTTTGCCAGCACTACAAAAGGGAAAACATTTCAGCGATGAGGTCATTATGTACAGCCCCTCTGGTGGCTAATCATGTGAGCCCATACTACTCAAAACGAGGGCGCCACAGGTAGTGCGAGACCTTTCTGGTGAGCTTGCACTACCCAAAGAGAGGGTGCCACAGTTAGTCTTCAGTGCGGGAGGCCTGACAAAGATAGGAAGCTTGCACTCTAGGAGGGACAGCTGAAGCTCGTCCCTGCCTTGTCAGTGACTAATACACAGGGTGTTCCAAAGAACATTTACGGGGTTTTCTTCGCCGCAAAATGAACTATGCATGGCCTAACGCTCATTCTTTGCCGAAAGGTAGCGCTAGAGGTCCAAACCAGATGTCAGTTTCAGCACGAACCAATATTTTATTCAAAAGTTATAAGTGATTTTCTAAAAATTTCATTAGGAAAGTGGGGCCCATTTTTGCCCGTTTCGGTTTCTGGCGCCATACAGCACCATGTATTCGAGAGTTCCGTCGGCCACCATGTTCCCGTTTACATTTTCGGAAAATCATTTATAACTTTCGAATAAGATATAGGTTCACGCTGAAACTTTGGCATCTGGTTTGGACCTCTAGCGCCATCTTCGGACTGGAGAATGGGCGTTTGGCGGTGCATAGTTTATTTTTCAGTGAAAAACTCCGTAAACTTTTTTAGAGACACCCCATAGAAGCGCAGTTTCAATCTGACCAATGGATCGAAACATCCACATTTTGGCAGTGTTTTTGAAATGAGATCTAAGTACAGCACTTTTTTAAACACGGCACGTTCAGAAAAGGCACGCATGCCCAATAATTTTATAAGCTCTGCAATCAATCATGATGATTCTGAAGGAGCCTAGCGGATTATAAGGCATTGCCATGCTCACAATCCATCTCGCATATCAAGTTCGTGTACAGGCATTATCGGTGCATTGCGATTGCTAGCTCAGTGCACACAACCATCTTTGCTCTCACAAGTTCCGCAAGAAGGCAGAAGTGTGGGTCCTTTTATGTGCAAGCGATTTGTGTTTGGCCAAAATCTCTTAAATGTTTGCAAAGAAATGCACACACACACACACATGCGTGCATGCGCGCACGTGCACACACACACACACACACACACACACACACAAAAAAAGAAAAACAATTGTCCAGACAAGTGATTGAGAGCACCTGAACTAGTGAGGAAAACATGGGTAATTAACAGACCCTTTTCAAAAGTGTGTGCCACCTAGTGGCTGCTGCACCAATTACCCAAGTCTGCCATTGTTTGGTCATGCACTCCGAGCATGTATTTAACGTGAGGGCCGCGTCAGCGTTTCGCATGAACGCTGTTGTATAGCGTCGGCAACCTTGCCAACTCTTGTATATGTTTTGTTTGTTTGCTGGAACGCTGATGTCATGATGCCAATAAAAGATTGCGCTGCTTGAGTCGAGCAGGCAGAAAACCACGGAGTATGCCTACTGCGGTTTTGCTACCGGCTGGCTCGGGTCGCTTGTTCGGCCGCCTTCCTTTGGCCGATACTACACGGTGGCAACGAGGAAAAGCAATGAGCTTCGCGGGACTTACCGCTCCAACGTTCCTTCAAACGTCCGGGCAGCCGCCTATTCCATGGAATCAGTGGAAGAGCCTCTTTCATCTACTTGGAAGCGTCGGGTGCAAGTGACTTCACACCGCAGAGACGTAAAGCCATTCTTCTGCATTCGCTCGGCGTGGAAGGGCAACGCCAGTTCAGCGACGCCCCAGCTCCTTCAACTGCACCTGTACTCAGTGGCGTCACAAGGGGGGGGCGGGGGGGCGGACTGGGGTGCAGGGCTCAGGGGGGTGTCGCGGCGGGCCACGAGAGCGGGAAGGGGGGGGGGGGAGGGAAGTTGCGGCAGGCCACGGGAAGCGGGGGGGTGGGGGGGTGTAGTCGCGGTGGGCCACGCGAGAGCGGGGGGGGGGGGGGGGGGTGCGCGGCGGGCTATTGCCTTGGGTGCCGCTGACCCTCGTGACGCTACTTCCGACTACTTTGGCGGCGAGATTTCAGTGAAGGGTTGTTTCCTCGCGAACGTCCTGTATCAGCAGAGGTCCACATGCGTGCTTTTCTACGTTGTCCGACAAGGAACCGCAGTGCTCGGACTGGACGCAATTCGAAACCTGGACTTGTGCATTCAGGGGTCTACCCTACAATGCCTGCAGACGTCTGTACAGACAAGTACCAGTTTCGCGCGTCTGCCGATGGAATTCCGTGCAGAATTCGGCCATCTGTTCACGGATGAAGTTGGACTCGTAAAAGGGTTTGCACACCATGTCAAGCGCAAGCCTGGCGTGCCTCCCGTCACAGCGAAATTGCGCCGTCTTCCGTTAGCTCTTCGCGAGCAAGTGTCGGCAGAACTACGGCGTCTCGAGCAATGTGGCATCATTGAAAGCGTGGACGCTTCCGAATGGATTTCACCAATTGTTGTTGTTCGCAAGCAAGACGGTCGCATCCGCCTGTGTGTGGACTTACGTGAGGCCAACAAAGCCATCATTGTCGATGGCTTCCCTCTACCTCACACGGAGGAACTCCTGCACCAGCTGGCTGGTGCAACCCACTTTTCAAAAATCGACTTAGCGTCGGCCTATCACCAGCTGGAGTTGACACCGGAGAGCCGGGACCTCACGACCTTTGTTACTCATGAGGGTCTCTTTCGTTTTCGGCGGGTGTGTTTTGGCCTCGCATCTGCTCCTGCTACGTTCCAGAAGATGATGACAGCGCTACTAAAGGGATGCAAGGGGGTACTCTGCTACATCGATGATGTCATCGTCTACGGGAAGTCAGAGGTAGAGCACACCTCGAATCTTCGAGAGGTCCTACAGCCGCATCGCTGCTGCAGGACTACGCCTTAACAACAAGTGCGTCTTCAATGTCCGGGAGCTTACGTTCCTGGGACATGTCGTCAGTCACAGGGGATTGGCACCTCTCCAGTCGAAGGTCAACGCCATCGTCAATGCACCGCGGCCTAACGATGTCGCCGAGTTACGTTCATTCCTCGGACTCGTTGGCTATTATGCCAAATTCCTGCCCCACTATGCGGACATTGTGGAGCCTCTGCGCAAGCTGCTGCGGCAGGGTGTCCGTTTTTCTTGGGATGAAGAGGCGGCGCAGAGCTTTCGTCAGGTGAAGCTACTTCTTTCTACCTGCAGAGCCATACATATGTTCGACTCCTCACTTCCCGTGGTAGTGACCACGGATGCCTCTGAGCACGGACTGGGAGCCGTGTTGCAACAGAAGTTTCAAGGCGAACTCCGCACCGTTGCCTTCGCATCCCGAACGCTAACTCAAGCCGAACGTAATTATTCGGTTGGGGAGAAGGAAGCGCTGGCGTGCGTCTGGGCATGCGAGTACTGGCACGTTTTCCTGTGGGGGCGGAAATTTGAGCTTCGTACAGATCACCAGGCCCTGGTCACCCTACTGTCGTCAAGAGGAACGGGTCGCCGGTCGACACGCATTGCAAGATGGTCAGCTCGCCTGCTTTATTACAACTTCGACGTGCTGTACCATCGGGGGAGTGACAACAAGGTAGCGGACGCTCTTTCGCGGCTACCTTTACCGGGACTTCAAGAACAGGAAGAAGAGATTGTGTCTCTGGTATCCTCTTGCGTGACGAAACAGCAACTACAGGAAGCGGTCAAGTCAGACTCCATGCTTCAACTGGTAATGTCCTTCGTCAAAACACAGTGGCCTTCGAAACGCAACCTCAGCTCTGAGCTTCTGCCCTTCTACCATGTCCGGGAGGAACTCGCGGTCATGGATGATCTCCTGCTGCGGGACGAGCGCTTGGTAATTCCGGTCTCGCTGACCTCCACGCTACTGGAAGCTGCGCATGAAGGCCATCCCGGCATTGTTCGTACCAAACAGAGACTTCGTAACCAGTATTGGTGGCCGGGACTTGATAAGCAAGTGGAGCAAGCAATCAACTGTTGCAGTATTTGTCAGTCAGCCGACAAATCCGCCAAACCTGCAGTGGCACCCCTGCAGCCAATTCCATGGCCTGAACGTGCTTGGCAAAAGCTGGCGTTGGATATCGTCGGGCCCTTCGGAAGGGCCAAGGAGAGTTGCAAGTTTGCAATAACATTAATAGACTTTTACTCAAAGTGGCCAGAGGTGTGTTTCGTCTCGAACGTGACATCGGAAACGGTGATGAAGTTCCTGACAGCGGTCTTCAGCCGTGAAGGATATCCCGACGAACTTGTGACCGACCATGGACCACAACTGACGTCTACTACGTTCGAAGATTTCCTTCGACAGCGAGGGATTAAGCACTCCTGTTCCTCCATTTACTACCCCCAGAGTAACGGGCAAATAGAGCGCTTCAATAGGGTGCTGAAGGACTTCGTTCAGCTTGCATCATTGGAGCAACGTCCCCTAGAAACAGCAGTACTGGAGTACCTGGCTGTTTATCGGAGTACGCCCCAGGCAACGACAGGTATGCCACCGGCTGTACTGCTGCACGGTCGTGCCCCACGGACCATGCTGGACATCGTTGGGTGGCCTAGCCCAAGATTCTTTGGTGACCCCAGTTCAGAGATGGCCAAACTACGGGAGCGAGTGAAGACTAAGCAGAAATACAGCAAGGAGTATACGGACCGAAAGAGAGGTGCGAAGACTCCAAAGTTTCGTCCAGGCGACTCCGTGAGGGTGAAGAAACCCACTATCGCCAAGAAAGGTGACCTGTCCTACAGTAAGCCACAAAAAATTGTGGGACAGAAGGGTCCAAGTTCTTTTATTCTTGAAGATCACCACACGTGGAACGCTTCAAAGTTGTCAAGTGTACCGCAGATGCCTGCAGGTGATACGCAGAGTCCAGTCAAGCCCATGTCATCTCCCTCGACAAGCGTATCAAGAGATTTTAGTGCTTCCGAAGTTTCAGATGAGGGCGAGGACGTGGAGCAGCTTGAGACACCCCTGGATAGCGGAGGAGAGCCTGTAGAGGAGCAAGTGCTGGGGGAAGATCAAAGCCGGCCGCTACCGAGGAAGTCGACTCGAGAGCGGCGACAACCAGCATGGCTTCAAGAGTACGCCAAGAAATAGACATTCTTTTGATTGAAGTTAACATTGCGTAGAAGTTAGATGTTGCATTGAAGTTAACTTTTTGCAAGGGGGAGAGATGTTGTATCGCGTCGGCAACCTTGCTATCTCTTGCTATGTTTTGTTTGTTTGCTGGAACGCTGACGTCATGATGCCAATAAAAGATTGCGCTGCTTGAGTCGAGCACGTCAGCGTTTGGCGAGGACTCAGATTCAATCGCACGCTTCGTGCCCAATGGATAGATGGATGCTAACGACTGTACCCTTTATAACAGGCGGTAGCTTGTGCCACCTAGCCTAGAAACTGGAAAGCAAAAGTATGATTCCTCTCCTCGCCCTTCTAAGCCCATGGCGACTGCCCCAATGTTGCTGAATGGTGTTCTGAAGAGTCAGTTGTTGATCCAACTGAAGAGGGTGAGTGAGAATCTAGGGGGTAAGGATGGGAGCAGAATAGGGTAAATTCTGGGCGCTGACATCGGCGATTCCGAGAGAAAGAATGAGAAAGGAAGAGCGGAGAAAGAAAGGAGACGAAAGGTTAGGGCTGTTCATTCTGCCATGACGAGTTGAAGTTGCTCGAGTGCTTGTCAACTTTATTAAAGTTTCATACAATGTGCGATTCTGGTGTTTTCCTGCAAAGTAAGCCAGAAACGAACAAGGTACAGACCCCACAAGACATTTTGCTGCTTCTTTGTGCATATTTAAGGCCCATTCACACACTTGCGACCTCTTAGAACCGAGTGCCTTGGAACCTCTTAATATCTCTTACGACTAGAGGATACACTGGTGCCATCTATTGGGTAGCAGTGGAAACTTGGCGGTCCCGCATATTTTCTGTTTCTCTCGCGCATTACCTTTTTTTTTTCTTGGCTCGAAAAACTTTTGCCAACATTATAAACGAGCCTTTCTCATAAGTACTACGCACATTTGACCTCAGAAATCCCGCAAAACCTTCGCTCTAGTGAAATGCAGTTCCAGGGTCACCGCATAGATGGTGCCAGCATGGCCGTGTGTTCTCTCGTCCTAAGAAATGTTAAGAGGCTTCAAGGCACTCCATTCTAAGAAGTCGCAAGGGTGTGAACGGGCCTTTAGGCGTCGCCAGCGGTATGGGCCCGTCGGGACGTCACCAACTGGATCGTCAATGTCCGCTTCTGTGCCCCGCCGTTCCCAAGTGGCCCCCATGCATAGGACCTTTCCCTCTAGATTAATACGATAACTCCACGGTGAGGACACCTTGCACCTTATGGTGCTCCTCCCTCGAGCCCAGGGTACAGTCCCAGGGGGCCGTACCGGGATCGGGCGGGGTACGACGTCATAGCGGCCTCCATGGGGGGTCTGCTGCACATCACGGGGCCCGCCGACGGCGAGCCCTGCAAGGTGGGCGTGGCCATCACAGACATCTGCACGGGGCTGTATGCCCACGGAGCGGTCATGGCCGCCCTGCTGCAGCGCCAGACCACTGGGAAGGGACAGTGGATCAACTGCAACCTCCTGTCCACCCAGGTATGGCCAGCCACTGCCAGCACCCACGGGAGGAAGCGTGGCGAAACTGTGCACTATCTGTGTCACCTAATTAGTGCTGCAAACAGATGCCCTCGAGAGTAACATACGTAACATACGAGGATGGACGGATAGTATTGGCTGTACCCTTCGTGTCATGCACTAGCCCACGTCACCTTGCTTATAGTCCCCGACAAGGTGAGAATGACGGGGAGGAGCTTCGGTTGTCCCAGAGGGGTGTCTTTACACCCCTCGCCTTTAAATGGCTACGAGGAAATAAAGGCAGTTGCAGGTTTGAGAAGGTTTGCATTAAGAGGGTTGCCGACATACTTCTGTGTGTCCAATCAGTGTTTTCACTAGATGGGAGTGATCTTACGAAGCTCCTAACTTATGTGCCACTGTTGTAATCTGGGTTAACATGCTGCTCCGAAGCTCACTGGATTCCAAGGTTGCTGTAAAATAATTGTGTTGTACGTATCAAACGTGGTTGATCAAAATCAGCTTAAAAAATGGGGACGAAGAAACAAACAAACACGACAGGATGGAGCTCTGTCCTGTCATGTTTGTTTCTTTCTTCGTCCCCGTTTTTTTTACCTGATTTTTATCAACCACGTTTAATTATTACCAACTGACCCAGTTTTCTACTTTGTTGTTGTCTGTATGCTTATGCAGCTGGAAGTTAGTCTGCCTCGATGGGCATCTGGAGTCTTGGCTGTAGATGAGAAATTTAGCCAGTGTGGTACAACCGCTACCCTAGGGTCTTTAGTGTGCACCACACAGTAGTGATACACGACTGCACGCCGGTACGATGCTCATCCAGATCAAAACAGGCAGGGGTGGGGATTGAGACCACGATCCCAGAATATTGCAGCGTGAGCCTTCGCTCCACGTGCTCTGAGGTGCGATGCATTAACGCTCGGCCTGCAGTGACAGGAAAGAACCCATCCGGGATCGAGTGCAGAAACAACCAAATACGGTGGTGACAGAGGCAAATGACGTCGGAGCACCCACTCGGCTCTTCTTGTCAATACTTGAGATTACCACAGCCCAGGCACGTAGCCAGGATTTTGTTTCGGGGGGGGGGGGGGCACCACCCATGACAAAATGCTGTATGAGGGGGAGGGGAGAGAGGAGGCCCCAGCAAAATGAAAGATTTCGGGGGAGGGGGGCCCAGGCCCCGTGGGTCCCCCCCTGGATACGTGCCTGCCACAGCCACATTTGTGCACACAGAAAAGCAGCTTCTGCATCAGGGGTGCCAGTACTGCGAAAAGGAACGTAAAGACAGCAACACTTGTGCGAATGTGATCTTGGCTTAGGCCACGACAGGCATCTTGTTTGCGATCAATTTGAGGATGTATAGTCTGCTCTAGGTTAAGGGAGGGACACTACCTGGGAATGTCAACTTTTGAACCGCTCACTTAATCGGCGTGATATTTTCAGGTGGCGTTTGCAGCCATATAGAAGGAGGGAATGCAAAGCTTCAGCCCTGTGAACCAATTTTATACCCCCAGAACAAAGTGAAGCATAGCTTTGAATGGATTCTGCTCAATAAATTTATCGTTGAGAAATGGTGTTGATAATTACATATTTTTCTGGTGGAATGCATACCGGAATACCTGTTGCTAATTACTATGAAAAGAAATTTCAGGAAATATGCATTCTCAAATAAAAAATATAAAATCTATGAAAAATTTTCACATTTACCAAGTTTTGGAAATTACAAATTTTCGTAATAAAGGAACATGAAAATGAAAAATCTAAGTCCATAGTAAGCGGTTCCATAAAATTTCGGCATATAAGCCACAAATATTAAGTCTCTCGATAGTTTCATACTGAAACGATAGTTTTATTAAGGTGGGATTTATGCCAAAAAGTGGATTGGAGAAAAACGCATTCAAAGTGCTTGAACCTTTACCTTTTCTTTAACATTGGTGGACTGAAAATAATTTATAAAAAAATAGCTATGCAATGTATACAAACGAAACTTTCTGGGAATACCCTCTGGATGTTGACGGATGTAAGTAGGGCATTTTTCAAAATCAACTTTTTTTGCAGAATTTTGTTTTTCTGGGTAGTGTCCCCGCTTAAAGCAGGGGCCACAAATCTCTGCTCGCCATGACTGGCGGTTTCTTCCTCTCCACTGGCCCGCTCCCCGGTGTTGGCTCTGTAGAAGTGGAAACGCTGGAGGGGTTTAAGGGAGGAGCTTGTCCCACTTTCTTAACCTACAACTTACTACAGCTCTACCTACACTCCAGGGTTACGAGAGGACATTGCACATTGATGGGGAGATGGGTTGCCACATTTTCCGAGCTTTTCACTTGTCCTTTGTCTCAGCTCTTGTGTAAACCTCAAATCCTCGCGCTCAGGCCTCAGGCTACAAATATGGTCCTTATAGCTTTGCAACCCGAGCACTGTTGGGAGCTTGGTTGTGCACAACCAGCATCAGCTATTTTTAGACGGCCACACGGATGAAACGAAAGCTGTTCAGTAGACATTTTTCAAACCTTTCCAATGCAGTGCAGGATAAGTGACAGTCGTTCACTCGTGAGTGTGGAGTGTGGACAGGGGCCCTCTACACCGGACGAATGTATGTATGTATGTATGGCAGTGGCCATCCCTCCATCCATTCCTCTTTTGTATTGGGTGGTAGCACGTGCCACCTAGCTTAGAAACATCCGCACCCCTCCGCTATTCACCACTTTCCGAAGAACTGGCATCGCAATAGTTGGTTCGAGGCTTCCTTGGTAGGAAACTCTAGGAAACAAAAGGTGCTATTGGAGGGGGTGGGGAGAAGCTTCGAGTAATAGAGGGCATTGGTGGTCGAGAGTGTTAGTGCAACACAGCTCTGAATATGTGGAGCGAAAGCTTGCGTTGCAGAGCCCAGGAGCCCTGGGTTCAATGCCACCCCTGCCCGTTTCAATCCGGATGAGCATCGTATCAGCGTGCGGTCATGCATCACTACTGCATGGTGCATGTTAAAGACCCCAGGCTGGCAGTGCTACTGCACTGGCTAAATTTCTCATCTACAGTGTAAACCAGTTGCCGCACCTCAAAGGCAGACCAACCTTACGCCATATAAATACAAAAGTCAATATCTTTTTTCTTTTTTTGGGGGGAAGCTTTTTTGTATGGATTTGGGGGCAAAACATAAGCCTCACAATGAGCACAAAAGCAATGTTTTGGCAGATTAGTCTAGGTGATCGTAGCTCAAAGGACCCAAAAGGATTCTAGTTTCCTTGCTCGAAGGAATGTTCACACTCGCACGTGCCACGACCGGATACCTTCGTACCGAAAAAACCTCAAACCGGGAATTCGAAAAATGGTTGATTGGTAATGTTCCCAGATCGCCTGCCTGGCCAACATAGCGTCCAACTACCTTAATGCGGGCAAAGAGGCCACGCGGCAGGGTACTGGCCACGAGAGCATCGTGCCGTACGCTGCCTTTGAGACGCTCGACGGCCACCTGACCGTCGGCGTGGCCAGCGAGAAGCAGTTCCAGGCCATGTGCAAGGTCATGAGCCTCCCCCAGGTTGCCGTCGACACCCGCTTCAAGGACAACGCCAGCCGCGTCAAGCACAGGGAGGCGCTCACGGACATCCTCAGCAGAGAGTATGTCCAGCACACGTGTGCCTCGCTTCCTTCTCATTGGCAGAGATTGGAGATTTAGCGCTAAGATGGTTCAGTGTCGGGTCAGGACACGCAAAAAATAAATCCGAGATAACTGCATTATTAGATGTCACTAAACTTGCGTGAAACTTGTTTTGTCAGCAATCTGTTAGTTTCTTGGATAAGTTCGATGAATTCAATGAATGTTGGAGCTTTCTACGTGCAGGCACCAACAATTAAGGCTCGGTTTACAGCGTCGGATTAATTTGAGCCACCCTGTATACAGTAAGACTGATCAGCAAGACCTAAGCCCGCACATTTAATTGCCGTGTCATGAAACAGTTTCAAAGCCCGGGCAATAGAGAAGCAGTAATCCCCACTTCCATCAAACTCAATGACTGATGCTAGTCAGTACCCTGAAGTGCTTTTAGTGTGATGTTGAAGTCAGTTGAACACTAACTGCCTGATCAGTTCTGGTAGTACGACTCTGTGCCAGTGCTTCGGCAGTTCCTCGAAGAGCTCTCTCTTCCAGCTTGAGGCAGAGTCGGCAGAACTGGAATGCAAACAGCCACTTCATCTGGGATCCAATTCTTTTCACCGTGAGAGCGAGAGCGATGTTGAGTTAGACTCTCATAGAGCGAGCTAAGGTACCAATCCAGGCGATTTGTCCACCGCTGCGAGCAAAGAACGGGGTTTGTCTGCTATTAAGCGCCATTCCCAGATGGAAATAAATCGTGAAAGCACCAAACGTTGTTTGCTAACAAAGAAAAAGAAAAGTTAGTTGTCTTCCGCGAAGCGAGTGCCGGTCCAAAGCGAGATTCAACGCAGACCGAAATTGTTACCGTCTGCTATATCACGTTGGAAGCGATCGAGAACCCACGCTTCCTTGCAAATTGCGAGTTGTTCTGCTGCCGTACACAAACTGACATTAACCAGTGGATGGAGTACTCAGGCCAAGCATATAGAAGGCCGCAAGACTTCTTCCGCTAATGGTACCTAATGAACCGCCCAATGGTAGGCTCGGAAATGGAGGAAAAATTTCTCAATGACCAAAATCAAAGAAAAAATTTCTTTGACCAAAATCGGACCGCTGGATGACCCGGTGTCAGCGTGGGAACATTGCCAGGCTTAATTTATCGTCACCGATGGAACAATGCCTATCTCCTCGATTACTGACCAGGTTCAAGAGCAAGCCGACGCAGGAGTGGCTCACCCTGTTTGAAGGCTCGGAAATCCCCTATGGACCAATCCAGAACATGCAGCAGGTCTTCCAAGACCCTCAGGCAAGTGTAACCCTCTACGTGCCGCCATTTTGGGAATGCCATCCTTTGCAACGGTGACTTAGCACGACGCTTCTCAAACTTTGTGAACCCCCAACTCTCTTGCGGCTCATTCACAGAGCTCCAATGAATATGTTGATATGACACAGACGCGTTGCACACGTCGAGGAACTTGCATTGCCGTAAATCGGTTAAAGTTGTAGTCGTTCCAGATTAATATAAATCATGTTTACTGTCTTTGGCATCTGGCGGACGAGCCCAAAGAGCTCTTGCAGTAAAAAGCGAAAATGGCAACACATATTCAATTCATTTTATTTACTCCCACAATACAAAATGGGCGATGGAGGCAGGAGAAAAAGCTGCGAAAGTGCAGCTTGTTGAAGCCGCTGAAGCCGCATGAACTGCCCACCCGCAGAAGTTGCAATTTCAGCCAAAAGATATTTGTGCATTGGAGAAAAAACATTTTTTTCTCCAATGCACGCAACAGAATAACAATTTTTAGAGGATGCAGACATGAATTCGTTAAACCATTGTTAAAGGAAGTGACATAGAACTACCGGTCATCATAGCTTACAAGGTCAGCTTGTCTTTCATCTTGCTCAACATTGCTCAACTGTAGATGTAAAAGAGAGGACAAAATGCACACAAGGTCATAGACACATTAATGCCGGTTCTGCTTCCTGTACCTTGGCCAGGTTATATGTAGTAGGCTGAATTTAGCCCCTGCTGGTCTGCTTGTGTTCCCACTTTTCCTTTACCTCAAAAGACAAAAAAGCAAATCCAAACTTGACTTAAATAAAATATACTGAATCTACTAGATTTTATGCAGATGAGACATAATTGTCCCCTTTGAGGTCAGCTTACCACTACTCAGTAGTTTTCAAGAAGCTTTAAAACATTGTAATGGTTGTCCAGGCCAAACCTTAAGATTGCGTCGGTGGATCAACCATCAGTGTTTACGAAGAGCGGACAAAAAATCTTTGCAATTTTCTGTCAGCAATGAAATTTGTTTGGTGTTTCCACTACTGCTGTTCCTGGAATACCCACACATTTAGTGGAAGTTAAGTGAAACAGCTGGAGTAACAGGGTGTCTTGCATTGTTCCTTCGTGCCAATTATTTCTGCAGGTGGCTCAAGCCACACCGGCCTTCCACCACACTTGGTGCATGAGGGCTACCCAGCTGCCAGTTGCATAAAACATACGCTAAAACAGCTAGCTGATTAGCACTAGAATGCTATTATTCATCGAGTGTCAGCGAAAAATTCCCGTCTCTGTAACGCGGAACAATTAAAATGGCGATTAACGATACTGTCGGGATTGTGATGCTCCTTTACTCTTTTCAAATGTTCAGGGACGAGAGATGGTGGTGAAGCTCCCACACAAGACTGCGGGTGAAGTGTCTGTAGTAGGTAAGAACAGTTTTCCCAGCTAGAATCTGTTGCATTTATCCGTGGCAGAGGGAAAGATCCTCCCCATCACACAACAATTCGGCGTCAGAGCAAACTGGAGCATTCGGTACACGTGGAAGTTGTTGTCCGACGATTGGGAGCAACAGCTACTTTCTTCGAGACGTGTGCATTCTCTAGGCACTTTGTCGCCATGTCATCGCATGAAAACGCAGCTCCTCGAGTGGTGCCCAGAGGCAACATGCTTCTCTTTACAGATGGAAGCTCCCATGTTTTCGCTTGACCGTCGAGCGAGAACATACAAGCATGAGAAGATTCATTGAAAGTTGGCACAAATCTTCTCAAGGTTTCCACAAATTTGTGAGCTGGTTTTCAATGTCATGCTGAGACTTTTTCAAAAACACAAACCATAGAAATCAATTTTAAGGAAAGCTCCACATTTCGTGACAGTGACAAGGGTGCACAATTGTCGTAGGCTGTCTTGTACAGAACAGCTATAAGTACTTTACAATAGTCCTTGCTGTTCTCACTCTCCTTGAGGCTGTTAGTGTCGCCTGCATCTCCAGTTCTCTCCTTTCTCGTGCCTTAAATGCTCATCGAGGGCTATTCTCCCTGTCACCTTACGACAGACTGCAGAAGGCGCTACGAGTCGTCGAGTTAACCCAGTGCCGTGAGAGTGGCGCATGACTTTCGGGAGGGGCGCAGCAACGTGCTGGGCACAAAGGCACGCGACATGTTCGCAGCACTAGGTTGGCCGGGACTTCTGGCATCCGCTGCAATCCGTCCTAAAGTGAAACGGAGTGTATGCAAAATTTACCCTCTTCCAAGGCCTCAAGAACCTCAATTTCATTTTCGAGAGTTTGCAGGAAACCTGGTTTTTGTCCCAATATTGGGCCGATAATTCTGCAGCGATTCTACCCAAATATACCGGCAATGTTTATTTTCTCGCAAAAGTAAGCGCCGCAATATCTGCATCACAGTCGAACTACTTTTTGTGTGCCCCGCAACCCAGGACCAGCTGTGGAATTTGGTGCTGCGATCAACGCCGTGCGTTCGCCTCCTCCGCTACTCGGAGAGCACACCGACGAGGTGCTGTCGGATTTCCTCAGTGCCCGGGAAATCGCCAGGCTTCGAGCCAACAAAGTGGTCTTCTAATGCGCTAAGCAAGAGCAGTGCACGGTGTATAAGTGAGAATAAATTTATTACTTTTTTACGACCGCCACATTATACTTGTATAGAAACACGATAGAACATGGCGTGCAAAAGCTTTACTGCAAGTAGCACTCGAAAAACATCACCAACGAAAGCTTGGGTTGTAAAGAGACCCGTCGTAATGGACGTAGAACCAATAAATTGGTCTCATAAAATATAGTCTATACGAGTGTATATCACACGCAAAGGCAGTCATCTTCAGGTACATCCACTGGCTTAATGCACATTCGTCGTAAACACGACAGAGGTAGTTGTTTGGAAGGTCTGGCAGAATTCATAGTGCCCCTAACAATGTTAAGTCACTTAAAGAAACAATCCTTAAGACTTGTATTGAGACTTGCACTTTCATGAGTCTTGGTTCTTATAAATACGGGGCTATGCAGTCTTCATGCTGTCTCGCACCAATTCTTACAATAATGCGCACAACCAGATCACATGGGCTGAAATCATACCCAACACTTCGAGCCATATCTGTACAATGACAATGCACAAAACATGAAGTGGAGCATGTCTTCGAAGGTGCGGACTAGTACCAGTGTTTGGAAATGGTGTAACAGCACTTCGCATAAATGTTGAACTAACAGATGCAGTGCTATCCTCACCAACAAAAAGCAGATAAATAAAATTGAGCAACGCAGCTGAACAGACATCACCACATCGAAGTCAAAATTAAATCCTACAGGGTGAGGAAAAAATAAACATAATATACACACGGTGACCCTTAGGTACAAATCTTAGTCACAATCTGATATGAATGCAATGATAGTGTGTGATCATGCTTGAGCACACATTGAAGCACAGTTGGAAAGTTACAATCATTTTGCAATTCTCATTTAGGACATCATTCTGCAAGCCCTTCAGATTCAACCCAACAGAGCTTCAAATTTAAGTTTAGCCATTGAAACAGAATCCATCTTTTAAATGCACCGGGTGATCCATGATAATAAATACTGGCAGTAAAAAACTTCGGAAGACAATATTTGCTTAGTACTGCTGAGAACAACTAGCACATCCTACTAAAAGACCGCTTGAAAGAAGGTTGTGAAGGAGCAGTGTTCTGCAGTACCGCCCGAGTGTCGTCCTTCCGAAATGGAGAGCCATCCCTAAATGGTCAGCACTGCGGTGGCCAATACTTACCTTGACCATTACCATGACCACTGTCTGAAGAGCTAACAGAACCTGCAACAACAAACTTGGCCGTAAAGCCTGCCCTCCACACTTTAGATGGTGGTCCTAACACGCTGACCTGTCATTCTATGCTTCGATAAAGAGACATTAGCGGCAGCTTGCAAATGGGGTCAACGAACATGCTCCAACATTAAACACAAAGTATAAGGTGCCCTAGGGCAAGGACACGTTCAGCAATGCTGAAAGCACCCGAGAATAGGGAGCATATGTTGCGTCCGAGTGACATGACAAACTCCAGCTTGGGGGAGCTTCCCAAACAGAGGCTGAAAAACCTGTACAGACCAGAAGCAGCAGCTGGAATATGGAAGAGATCCCGAGTTCTTGACAAACGCCAATAACATTACCACACTTGAGCGCTTTGCTTGGAAACAGCTCATACCCAAAGTCCAAATAGAAAGATGCGATGCACATACCCCGCAAAAGCGTGATCAGTTCCATGAATCTAGGGTGCTGTTAGAGCTCTAGGATTAAGTAGATTCCACAGAGCAAGGACCATTCTGAGCAACGACAGATGCATGCAGGAGGCAGATTGTGCTGTAGTGAGAGGGTGACACAACCACAAGCGAATGGAGGAGAGGTTCAAAAGAGCCAACAGATCCACAGCAGCAACAGAAGAGAACAAGTCAGCACCAGCATCACGAGTTGGGAAACTGGACCTGGTCCCAGGTTGCTCTCGCAGCTTTAAGGGCCAACCACAATTACATGTTACCTCATTCAATCGTAGGGCTGTCACTAACAACATACTGCAATTTATCTCCTAGTTCTACAGCCACTGCAATCTTCCTGAAGCCTGCTCAAAGAAATAAAAACTGACCTGGTTTCGTGAGATTCTTTGAAGGCACTGTCAACATTGGTTTCAGCAAAAGGAAGACATAACGTGCAGGAAATACAGACATGCCATGGAGAAGCCAACCCAACTTTGCACGAGCAGAGGTATGCTGCCGTGCATGATACGAAACTCGTCTAGTTGACGAGTTTCAGTTTGCACTCACTAAATCATAAGAATAGTAACATAAAAATAATATAAAATTATATATAATATATTAATATAAAATAATATTACTAAAATAATATAAAATTATATATAATATATCAATATAAAATAATATATAATATATTAATATAAAATAATATTACTAAAATAATATAAAATTATATATAATATATCAATATAAAATAATATATAATATATTAATATAAAATAATATTACTAAAATAATATAAAATTATATATAATATACCAATAAAAAAAAATATAAGTAATAGCAAGCCCCCATAGTCTGGGTTAGAAAAATATGAGGGAAGTCCTTGCCCCAAAAGCTGCTCAACTTCTAGCACCACCTCCACCGACCGTGTAGACAAGAAAGAAGGCTACTTTGTACAAATTACAACTCGAAACATAGCACACACCGAGGGCAAAAGCAACCTTTGAGGGACCCCCGAAAGCTATCTTGTTTGCATCGTGAATTATCCCAAGTGGTGAAGTTTGTACAAAGAAGCTGGAAGTGGTGAGGAGGCATGAGGGGTTGGCCTCCCCTGCAACAGACCATTCGTCAGCCCAACGTGCGTGAGCTGGTGCTGAAAGCTCCCGAGAAAGGAAGGAACGTGCAAGGCCTGCGCATTCCCTGGCCAAGGAAAGTGAAATGTGCCAATTCATCCAGCAGCAGTAGGTAGCAATGCACAGCACAAATACAGCATCTCCGAGCAAAGCTTTAGCACAGTACATGCCCTTACATCACCACCAGTAATTGACAAAGCCACAATTAACCGATCGCTGTCGAGATCATCTTCAGTCTAGAATTTCTACAAGCTGTATCAAGAAAGGAATATTTATATCACCACGAAATCATAAATCTAAAACAAAACTCTTTTCATTTAGTTCCAGTTTCTAAAATTTTACTCACTTCTCTCACAGTCGTCATCATTGGCCTTAGTTTTCTAGGACAGCTTCGTAAAACGCTCCTCCTTGCAACTTCCGATTAATCGGACTTATTTTTCCATTTCTCGATCACTCGAGAAATCCACGACAGTGCGTACCTAATACTCAACACGTCGTGGCAATCCAGCGATTTATGCTTTTGGGCTACAATATGAAGACAAGAAAAGTGGAAAAAAAATGTTTAAAAGCGTAGCAAACCACACCTAGAGCTCAGCTAGGCAAGGTCAGAATGGCAAAAAGCGAATGAAACCCACGGGATAAAACGCACGGGCACGACGTTGAGAAGGTTAACCCTGCAACTTTCCATTGTGAACGGCTTTGTCAAAACTGGCAGAGTTGTGGCGTCGCAATGTAACGGAGAGACGAGCAACCAAAGAGAGATGGGGTCTCTGAGCAAGAAACATCAATGCATTCCTCGTGCCTTCATTTTCACCCAGCCACCAGGACACGACCTACCCCACTGGAGCGAACAGGAAAACAGAAGTGGACACAAAAGCGTCAGCCAGAGCCGTTCAAGGTCATGTGGCACTCTTTAGACAAAACTGCACGCTCCAAAATGGCATAGATGGAATCACTCTTTTCGGGGCTCTGGCCACCATTCTATGGTGCCTTCACAAAATTGTGATTCACCGTGTAAAAGTGGAGGGCCGGCAAAATGCGACAGTACTGCGATGACCACTCTAGTCCGGTAAAAGAACCCGAGCAGATGACACCCATTTGTGTGCCTCATCCACAATAACTGCCTGAAGGAAAGAATCGCTGCCCTACTTCCGACAAGTATTCGTTTTTGTCTTTCAGAACCAGCTGCCATTACTTCTCTCCGTTTAAGGGTGGCCAGACTATCTCCATTCCACGCAAATGAAAGGCCCGAGGTACTAGATATTATTTTCGCTCCCCTTCTCACTCGCAGCTTCAGGTTCCTTTCTTATCTAGCTTGACGTGAAAGAGACCATGCTGAAACATACAAACCAATCTGTTTGTTCTGCTTGTCCTGTCATCCCATAGTGGCACACATCTCAGAATTTTTCTCAATTGTTCAAACGGAAAGGGAAAAAAGAAGAGGCTAATCATGGCTGTGCTAAATGCTGTTAGCAGAGTCACTGTCATTGTCATAAATGCCTTTCAAATTAAACTTGCAGTGAGCTTTCATATCTCGAGACTCAAGTAGAAAAGAAAGAACAACGTCCTGACCAGCTTTATTGGGAGGTTTACAGCTGCAGCTATTCCAAGCATTCTGCCTAGGTTCCTTTCGATTGCTATTTTATTGAGAAAATGAAGAAACCCCAAGGTAAAAAATTACTTCATTAACATGCTTCCGGTTATTGGGTACTTTTCAGTTGAAGCATAGGGTAGGAAAATGTCTGTTTGGATTAGGACTTCGTTGCTTTAACTACCATTAAATTAAGCTTCCAAAATTGCTTCAGTGTCCCTTTTAAAAAATGCAACATGATGCTCACAGGTGGATAATCAAGATGAGTTGTCCAAAATTTACAGCCCATTTCCACTTCCTAACTAAGAGCTTGATATCATTTTTTTCTCCTCATAAACCTAGTGCTACTGTGCATACAACCATAAAATGTGCATTCAAATATTAGATTTGAACATACTAAAAAAGAAGGTAGCATTTCCAATTTTCAATCTCAAGTTCGCGACTGAATATTGTACATGTCATTGTATCTGTGATGAAAAAAAAAAAAAAAAACGAAAAAGGTCCTTACTTCATTGATCTTCTATGGTAATTACAGTGGTCAATAGATGCATTACAAAGCCGGAACAGGCAACAGCTGTTCTCACAATGTGGGCGTCATGTCCAGCGCGCGATTGGACCCCAGTCCGCGTCAAGTAACAAACACGGCGCTTCTGTCCATCCAATACAAGTTCAGAGTGCAATCCCAAAATATGGAAGCCTGCGATAATTGCCACATTAGCTAGTAGGTGCTGCAAGCTGCCACTCTATTAAGAGGGCGTCGACGTCTATTGTAAAGGTGACCGAGAGCCTGGAGAAAAAGCTGTGAGCCGGAGTAATAGACTACTAGATATCTTGTTTGCAATGCAAGAGTGGCTACAAACCAGTAAATAACTATGAAAGTGTTATAACAAATAACTTCATATGCACCGTTTTTAATTTACCCCCAAGTTATTCCCTGTAAGCACCATGTTTCGTCCCTCAGGACTCAAGATAAAGAGAACCGTTTAGTGTAGACTCCTCCTTGTTTTGCAAATGCTTTAAAAGTAAGGTATCTGGCAAAGAATGTCGCTGCAGCTGTACCGGGCTAGGCATTTAACTGGCAATGAGTGAACAAAGCTACCACGGAGATGCTGTCATTGTACCCTTGCCAAGAAGATAGATTCTGTGGAGTCAAATTTCATTAAAGAATGGTGACTGACAACCTGAGGCCATTCTTTCAAGTGTTACTTTGATCCTCAATTGGTCCTTCCATGACAGCCTAAGAAACTCAAAGGATTTGAGAAAATGAAAGCTCACTGCACACATTTTCGAGAATTAAGGAAAAAACCCAAGCAAGGAGGTAGAGACCTCAAGCTGTATAAACAGTACAGAAAAAAAGAAAGAAAAAAAAAAGGGGGGGGGGGGCAATTGACTATTTGCACGCCACAGGCACAGCAAACCAAGTCAGCACAGTCTATGCCCGTCTTGCCGACAGGGGTCAATGCTGCCTTTGAGCATAGCAAAGCTCGATTTCTGTCGAGCCCTTTCAGCAAGCTGGGTTGGTTAGAAATAAACTAAAGTCGAGCCCAAAGCGGACACAAAGAGTGTGTCTGTCGGTACATTGGAGTATTCTAAAGCACAATAAACTTTTAAAAGAGCTGCGCTGTAGTAAAATAGAAGCAGTAGAGACACTGCAAAGCCCCTTCTATGCAATAGTTTCTGAACACAAAGGAGTTTTAAAGATTTTTCTAGGGTGTCATAGCAAAAGCCCCGAGCTTTGGCACGGTATGCCAAGACTCTTAACCATTTGTAGAATTTTTTTTATATACTATGGGCTACTGTAAAAGGGTAGCATGAACACAAGCTAAAAGTGAGACATAAACCATTGCTCCATCAAAAGCATTAAAAAAAAAAAAAGGCTTTTTGAGATTTTTGACACACTGTACATAAAATGTCTAAGTACATGCATGCTCTTGCAAAACTTTCTGCACGTGGCAAAAAGTGTAAAAGCTTTCATAATTAGGAACAGGGCCACTAAAATGCTCGTGGTTCCAAAAGTACCAACAACTGCCCGAAATGTTTTGTTCCACACCTAAACACAAAGGAGGTTCACAAGACTCCAAAAGCATCCCCAATAAATCTTGGTTAACATGTTGCATACATACCATATAAAACAAATAATAAATAAATACAGGAGTAACAACTACACCAGCATTCTTGCAGAAATAATTTAAAAAAAAAACCCTCTAAACTTCATTTTTACAAAAAAAAAAAAAAGAAGCTTCTTTGAGATCAAGTGAAGTAACAGCAGACCAGGGATTCTAGAAGCCAAAGCACGTTAGATTAGCTTCTGCCGAAGCGCAAGTGCAAGGTGTAAGCTTCCTCTATGCGACTTGTGTGCACCAAAGGGACCGGTCTCTCAGACCAGCAATGAAACTGGGTGGAACGTCCTTCCAAGGGCCAATAAAATCGTCCTAGTTCTCACCAAAATATCCACTCCAACCCACAAGGCTACATGGTTTTAAAACGGAACTAGCTGCGCCTTCATTGCCTTTCAATAAAGTGTATACTTCCAAGGAAATGAACTAAGCTTCGGAACAGGGATGCCAGAACAGAGAAAACTCAATTGAAGCCAAATACTGATGAAACAGCATCAGCACTTGATGGAGAGGAACTTGAGATTTAATGCCTAAAAGCAAACTGCCACCTAAACAGAGGTTAGGACATAACCTTTTATGACCAATGACTGGCATGGCATGCACCTTGTTTTGTGCGCTGAACTCGAGGTAGTATAGAGAGCACCCTGCGTGAGTAAAAAGACTATAATTATGACGCACGAATGAACGTATGAGGCACGAATGAACGGTGGTTCAACATATCGAGAAAGGTAAAGAGAACCGGCGATACAATCAATTGCAACGCATAGTGCCGCAAAGGCGTACAACTGAAGACACTGTTCCATATTTCGCGGTAGATTCTCTCAATTATAATGCTAATTTAGAATATTTTGGCACCGATAGAAACAAATATTTCGAAGGAAGAGTCATCTTAAATAATACATCGAGCGAGCCTTCCCTGACTTCCGCGGAACGACTGTTTTCGAGTTCCAAGTACACCAATATTTTGAATAAATATTATTGGCTCATTACTTCGTGACAGGCTGAAAGCAGCAACACAGTTGACGCTTCGTCACTCTCGTCGCTTGTCTTAAAAGCGCGCTTCGTCGCTCGACGAGTTTTTTTTAAAATTCGAATGACAATGATTTTGCGCGAGACAATGGCGACGGGAGTGATGATTTTAAAGAAGAGTGTGAAGAGGATTCAAACGTTGGCGACCACTAGGTGGATGCGACGAATTCTCCACGGGCACTTCACCATTTTCCCTTAAAGGGCAACTCCGCTTCATTTTTGGTTTTGAAAAACAATGCAGTCCTCTTCAATATCGCCTAGGAAGTCCACACGTCAAATATTACGACGCAGTTCTGTCTAAATGTTTCTTAAACGGTCCGGCAAACTTTGCAACTCGCCAAGTTGCCGAAATCGGCTGACTCGAGCGGGCGAATTCAGGCGCAACCAGCAGCGCAGCCAAGGCTACAGCATGGGCGGAGCCAACATTGAGCTAAACGTCATCATCATGGCCCCCTTTTGCTTGTTTTTAATTCTCCGGGCGAGCGTAGCGCATGACGTCAGCAACGTTGCCTTTCGCGCCTCTCGGCGCTCAGCGGTGTCCACGTGATTGGCGTAACGCGCCTGTGCAGCGCGCTTCTTGGGAGCGGTCCGGCCGCCCGCCGTGGTCCCGCTGTTACCGCCGTCTTCCGCATCACAACCACCGTCGTCGTTTCACCGTTTGCGATTATTGTCTCTCGAAGTTTCGTCCACACTATGGACACCACGTGCGCAGACTTATGCCGCAGTTGTGCAGACGCCGTCAAATGCCGTAGACACCAAAACATGGCGAAGAGTGCGTTGCAGACGATACTCACGCCTGCCACACGCCCGCCCCAATCTCGCCCGTCGTTGGGCCGAGGATCACGTGACATCTCGTACCATGTGATGGTCATGTTCTTGGCGGCCCGAGGCCAATGTTGCCGGACGGAGCCGAAGTTTCGGTTTCGATTTCCGCTCGTGTTAAAATGTAGATTTAAAAATATATATCCCATTTTTGGCGCAGCAAACGACGTAGTGTCTTTTACTAGGGCTTTTTAATTCGAAATCACTCATTATCCCGAAATCTTTGGAATTGAGCGGAGTTGCCCTTTAAAGGGGCCCTGCAACCATATTTAAACGTCTATCTTTTTGCTGTTTCCACTTCCACATTTCCTGTGGCTCGGAGCAGCCCAGAGGGCACGGAGAGAGTCACTAAATATCAGTGAGTCATATTTTTACCGGACAACGCAAAAACCTCCCCCTCCTCCAACGGGGACGCCCCGTGGTGCCGCATGTGCGTGGCATGTGACGAATTCGTGATGTCGTCGGTCCCGGTCAGCTCCTGCCTTACAACTGGTCAGAGCGGCTAAAAGTTTTTTTTTAGTCGAAAGACAAAACACAAATGGCGCAAACAGTTTAAATTATATATGGAAGTAGTTTTTGTTCAGTATTTTACACGAGAAAAGAAACAAATCCAGTTTACTAAGTAGGGAAACAAGAAACAACGCGCAATGACCCGTCGACATACCCGCCACCAAGGGTTGGAAGAAGCGGCGCAGGCGCCCCCGCGGATCCTAGCAGACGACGCACGACGCCAGCGGATCCTAGCAGACGATGCACGACGCCAGCGGCACATTTTGTAAGAAGCAAAAGTATGAATTTGTTTCCTGTGGTCTCGCGCCACAGGAGACACACTCAGAACTTGCCCAGAACTTGACCATCATCGAGTTGGGGCCGAGACGCTTACGAAGAGTGTCCTCGTACGGTACTACTCCCAGCTCCGCACTTCTATCGAAGATTCGGAGCTCCAAGCCTGACGAATCCAGTAAATTCATCTCGGCAAGCATGGTAAAGGGCTGAAGCAAACAATGAGCCGTTGACGCGCACGCAGCTGTAGGGAAGCGACCGCCAACGCAAACCAAAGCCGATTGGCCAGTCGCTTCGCTTCTACCATTGGCCACCCAAGCCAGGACCAGGGACGTCATGAAACCGGCTATTTTTTGCTCGTTTTTATCATTTTGATTTGCCTATACCTTTTAAAATAAAGCGAATTTCAAGAAAGAAGTTTCACTTAGTGACTCTGTTCAGTGCGCTCAGGTTCGGTGCAAATTAAAAACCAGTGAAAAAGTTGTTGCAGAACCCCTTCACTTGCCACGCCCGGTGCCAATGTCGACCTCCATGACGACGGCCCTCTAGACGGGCTCGGGTACTGGGAATTTCTTTTGAGTGCTTAATGCGATGAATCAGATTGTCACGCATTTCATCGTGTTATGATGGAAATTTCGATCAATATTTACAACTTGTAAATATTGTACCCCGTGCCATCTTTGTTTAAAATGTGTCATAAAAGTTTGCAATAAAAAAAAGAAATTGCATTTTGGTGAAGTTTTTGCATAAATTGCTTGGCACTTAACAACTTGACAATACAGAAGGGCTGCTTTGGTCTCGACAGAACACCCCCTGCAGTCACTGGCAAAAACCAAAATTAATAATGAACGACGGACACGAGATATGAGCCTCGTAAGGTTCCGGTTTGCGCAATTAAAAAGTGCTCGTCTCCATTATTTAAAGCGAGCCCACAAGCTCGCTTTAAGTTCTCATGCTCTACTTTGTTGATCTTTGATGCGCACCTATAGACCTTTTCTGCAAGTGCGCCGCCATCTTGAATTGACGTCACTTCCAGTATGGGCGAAAACATTGTTTTGCCTTTGCCACGCCAATAGAAGGCATTTAGGATATAAGCTAACCGTCACACTTTCTCGTTTTGCCTCCCCTTTATTTCTTTTACTATTTGCAGGTTGAAACGTTGGATTATTTTTTCGTCGCCCATACCGGGTACGCCTATTAGGTGGCTGGGGACGAGAGTACACAGAAAAGGTCTATAGTCTGTTGCAACCTAAGAACGAAGGGCGAGGGTAAGACGGGCCGGGGAGGAGGAAGCAGACGGAATGCTAAAGAGAAGGAGGTTTCCCCCTCTCTTCTCTAGCGTTCCGTCTGCTTCCTCCTCCCCAGCCTTCCTTTCCCTCGTCCTAGCTTCTTGAGTTGCAACAGACTATAGTATAAGTACATATCAAAAACTAGAAGTGCCAGCTCCTTACATTAAAATGTGCCACAGGTGTGGTTAAAGTGCCTGTGAGTGAGTGCACCTGACAAACCCAAGCACCCCCGCTTCTGGCTTTGCTACGCACTCCCGCTAAAGCAAAACAGACTATAGCAAAGGGTACGAAGCAATGTAAATAAAACAGTCACCACATACCGGCAGTAAGTAGGCAAAGTAAATCTGGAAAGTTTAGGTGCCAAACCAACACGGGGTTCTTTAGCGTGCCCTAGCGAAGGAGCGAGCAGCGCTAAGGTGCCATTCACACACTTGCAACTGAGTAGGACTAAGAGACAAGACCGGTTTTAAGCCTCCTACGACGGCAAAGGACCAGACGCAATGCTGCGAAGCAGGTCCTACACCGTCACTAGCAAAGGCTTAAAAACCCGTCTTGTCCCTCTCGGTCCTACCCGATTGCGACTAGTCTAAAGCGCCGTGCTTTAGACTAGCCAAGAATCTTTCGACACGCAACCGTAATTTAAGTTACACGGCGCCTTCTCCACAACGAGCCTGTCAGATTATATGCAACAGAAACCAGATGACAGAAAATACTGACTAGATTACTGAAGTCTTATGTGGACGGAAATTAGAGACTCCGCATAAAAAGAAAATGAATGCAGCCGAAGCTTTCCCAAGTGCCGACGAAGCCCGGAGCCATGTGCCACATTCACTCGAGTAATTTCCACGTTTATGAGCCAAGCTTGTGCGTTCACTTTCCCACGAAGCGTGCGGCCCACGGCCATAAATTTTAGGTTCCGTCTTTTCAAGCTGCGGTTACCGAGCACGGTGCATTCTCGTACACAGCCCTTCGAGTGATCTTTCCCGTGCCTCCATGACCCGTCTAGTTTAACATCAATTCAAAAGTTGCGCCACATCATTTCGGACCAAACCACTCGAGTATGTTTCCTCGCGGCCATCTCTAACAGACTGAGAAGTACAAACTACGAGCATGAGCCCTCAGCTTTAGGATCAGCGTCCGTTGCACAAGTTCTCATCCACCAGGGGGTTGCTTTAGCTGGTAGGCCTTATCCGTCACTCTGAACTCTTGTAAATGTAAACAAAGCATATTGAGGCCTTATCCCTCGCTCTCAACTATCGCGAATCTGAACGATGCACACAAAGGCCTTATCCCTTGCTTTCGATTTTCGTGAATGCAAGCAAAGCGCACGAGTGGCTCTGATTACACCTTGCAGTTGCGCTAATTGCGACTCAAGTTGAAACGGAAGCCCAGGCAGAAGCAACCTCCCGCTTCTTTTGCGAGGGAGGAAGAGCTGAGGAGAGAGGGGGCTGGGGTAATGGGGAGGAGGAGGCTCCTCTGAAGAGAGAGTCTCAACTGGCAATGTCTCCGCATTGATGTGTGGTCACTGATTTATTCGTGCACCCCTGCCAATCGATGGCCACCGCCGACCAATTCAAGCTGTCCCGAGCCCAAAGTGGGACGCGAACGACGAGAGAAGACAAGTCGGCGAATGAGCAACCGAGACAGCTACGAACGAGCTACCGTAGTAGGAGACAATCTGGTCCATTGAAGCACGCTTCGACTAGAATTATAATTTAAGTAGTTCAGCAATATGATAAAGCAAAGTAAAAGAACTACGAAGGACTTGCCAAGGGAAAGTGTCGACGTGCGGCAATTTGTCGTGGAATTTTGATGGGAAATCGCTTCGAGGTAGTCCGGACACTGGCATATGCAGGACCTTCAGACCTGTGAAGGTGAACTGCTCAATGATCCTCAATGACTAGTTGGAAGGATACAACTACCAAATGTAACGGAGACAGATACCACCCCCAAAAAAGCTAGGAGGATCGAACTGACATGGATTGGCTGCCACGAAAAAGCCTAGAAAAACCAAATGTGCAGGTAAATGAACAACACAAAAATGCCGCAATTTCCAAACCAAAACTTTAGAGAATTTTTAAATTTACAAGTGTCCCAGGAAATTGCAATACCATAGAGAGAATCTCCCTGATAACACCCTTGGGAGCAGTAAAATGCACCATCCAGGAGGAATGGCCGACTAGCACAATTAATCTTTCCTATTCTTTGATTCTTGCGGCGAACGTCTCCTGGTCAACTCAAAGGAAAAGAAATGTCCTGAAATGTCAATGGTTTCAATATTTCAAGGTTCATCGATGCAAAGAAGAGTAATGTTACGTATCCCATACGATTTTAGGAAACTGCACAGGTGCCCTTCACTCCTTGCTTCTCTTCATTCCGGTTGTGACCCTGCATCTCCGTGGTCATCCGAGGTTTTCAGACGCTCCAACATTATTGTTGATAGTTTGAGCGTTGTGCGGGTTTTTGATTGAAAGTTTCAATACCAGCGAGGCACCAAGTGCAATAAAGACAGTTCTATCTTAGAGCACACCGAAAGTGACAGCAAGGACTACACGAGTCGACGCAGCGCCCTTCGGGACGAAAGCCAGTTTGCAAGCACGACAGAGTGTGTAGCTTCGCAACAGCACGGTCTTTCTGGACAGCAACCAACACTTCAGTCTTTTTAGTGCTCGTTGGCCATCGCCGGCTGCTCGAAGGTTACGAGAAAACAATCAAACTTGGGATCGCCAGTCTGAGCCCTACCTTTCCCCGACTCACGTTAGTTGGAACAAACTTTCCACGCCACCCATAATTCCTCGGAGGTTTCCGTCTTCCCCGCTTGAAGGCACTTCAGACGCTACGTCAGATTGTTATCCCACGAAAGTGTGATCCTGCCCACTTACTGCGAAGAACATAAAAACTGCGCAACAGACGACCAGACTTTTCGGCGATTGTCTCCCGAATGCAGAGAGATTAGGTGCTGCGCACGGTCTGCCAAGAGCCCAAAATGCACCCGACCTCGAAGAACGCAGTGACCTAGACACCGAAACGTTGCGTGCTTGCATGTAGACGCAGGTAATGCAAGAAGCTTAATGATCAACCGGTATACAAACTAGGAATTAAGCACAACAAGAGCTACCTCAGAACAAACATGAGTCTCCATCTATTCAATATATAATGTGAAAGCGATTCACCTTCAAGATTTCTTTGCACAACAACGCCGATTCGGGGTTCCACCCGTGCCAGATGTCACTTCAAGACGTACGCCTCGTATCATAAGAGGAACCAATAACGCAGCCAGGTGTAAATAAACCAGACAAACTGCGCTTCGTTGAGGTCAACAAGGCGGCCAAGCTAGGGCATGCCGGAAGTCGCCAGAAAAACCCGTCTCTCCGGAAGAGCTTCCTCCTCCCAAACCTAACCGACCCTATCCCGCCGAAAGGGGCCCGACGTCTTCGTGCATGTGCCAACCGCAGAGACCGTCCTTCCATAGAGACAACATTTCCCAATTTCTTTTTCCTTTATGCATTTAATGAACGTCACAATCAATGTCACGCACAGTCACCGACGCAAGTCCAGGCGTGGTGTGTTGCGGAGGGCAAAAAAATCCTAAAGAGAACGCGAGGCGACCATATGTCGAGCTACGTTTGTGCGGGGAGCTTCGCCGCATTGTCCAACGCGTCTCGAAAGGACGGCCACTCTCTTCGAAATGTTCCTCCCGACGACCTTTCGCCTGACATCTCTGCGGCGAAGGGAAAACTAAACAAATGAGAAAGATGAAGCCACGAACAAGTCACGTTTCGCAAACGCAGCCGTTGCGTCCTCCTCCAGCGTCGCGTCGTTTTCATGTCCGTGGCAATGACCCCGTGTCGGGG
>JAZHYW010032812.1:0-23768 GCA_037355805.1 Ixodes ricinus
AAAATAAAGCTCAATCTGAGGGAAGCTCTTATTTCGCTAGACTAGTACACTTCTCTCTCAAGCGTGTCACACATTTTGAAAGAAATGAGTGATTCTTGCCTGACACAGCCTTTTAACGGCGTTGCAGACGACCTGGTCTTCGATAACGCTACGGCATTTGAAAACCTCATCACTGAAGGAGTTCTGCTCACAGTGAACCTTCAGTTTCTGTAAGAATTTCAGTGTGTCTTTACTTGAAACTTCCGGTGTGCTTTCTTTGTCGTCGTCCAACTCACCCCCAGTGGACTCGCCCCAGAACCTCACACCGCTGCAACAATAGCTTCATCGGCTTCCTCACAGAAAACAGTCATTGTCATCCTCATCTGCATAGTTTTGAAACATGTTTGCAGGAACAAAGTGGTTTTCCACAAGGTAGGACCACATGTCGTCCGCGCCGATTGCCTCGTCATTCACGTCAGTGCGCCGATCGGCGTCCTCCGAATTCCCGGCATCACGCACAAACCCTGCGTTGCGAAAACTTCTGGATGGTTGCGGCTTTTACTTGCCACCACCACGACGCGATGATCATGTCGATGGCGCCCCTCACATCCACCTTGATGGGTTCCCCTCGTTGCGATTTCAAGACGACTCTTTCACACAAGCGCTTGTTGTAGAGCGCCTTGACTGTAACGATGACACCCTGATTGAGAGGCTGGCTTTTAGCAGTGGTGTTTGCCGGCAGGAACCTCAAACTGACTGCGCTTAATTGCGGCTGCACATTGTGAGCGCTGTAGTTGTCCAGGATAAGAATGACGTGCCGTTTTTCCGCAAACATGGCATCAAACTTTTCAGCCAACTAGCAAAGCACTGTTGGGTCATCCACGCCTTTCCATTTGCTGTGTACACCACAGGCAGCCATTCTCGCTTCTTGAAGCAACGAGGTCGCTTTGATTTCCCGATGATAAACAAGCGTTGCTTGTCGGAGCCGTCCATATTTGCACAAAACAAAACCGTAACACGTTCCTTTGAGATTTTGCGGCCAGAACTGGGCTCACCTGTCATCGCAACAATGCGATTGGGAAGCATGTTGTAGCAGAGACCAGCTTCATCAGCATTATAGATGTCTTTGTCCGTGTTCGCGGAAAGCATCGTCTCGAGATGAATGCGAAACCACGCCTAAATGCTGGCGTCGTCGACTTACCCACTTTTGACCGAGATAACTTTGCAGCTAAACCTGTGGCGGTCTTTAAACCGCTGGATCCATCCGTTAAAGGGGTTGAAGCCTTC
Organism: Ixodes ricinus; assembly: GCA_037355805.1. Classification (NCBI taxonomy): domain Eukaryota; kingdom Metazoa; phylum Arthropoda; class Arachnida; order Ixodida; family Ixodidae; genus Ixodes; species Ixodes ricinus. The sequence continues at coordinate 1,267 of JAZHYW010032812.1, forward strand.
GTGTTCGAACAAATGTTCAAAGGACCTGGCCTTCGCTTGTAGCAACAAGCCACTCACTGGGACGTTCTTGGCTTGCGCTTTGCGAAATCCCCTAAACAAGGCTTCGTCGACGTCCTCATACTTCGACACACGAATCCTCTTTCTTGAGAGCGACGCAGAATCTTGCTGTAGCTGCTTCCATACCTGCTCCCGGTTCTTCCAGACAGTGGAAACCGTTGTGTCAGCGACGTTGTACCTGGCTGCGACAGACGCTTTTTTCATGCCACTTTCGACATCTTTGACGATGCTCTGTTTAGTTTTGAGAGACAGGGCTTGTTGTTTCTTGGCCATCTTGGGCTTGGGAGACAGGGACAGATCGGCGATGGACGGTAGATTTTTGTACGATATGCTTGACGCGGTCCAAACATCAGACGTGAGAGCAAGCCAGCAAGCTGAGAGCTGCAAGAAACGAAACTAGAAACCATCCAGCTATACAACCTTCGTTTGGCACGCGGTCTAAGAAAGGAGGTTGGTTTTGAGTCACTCGAGCGAGGGGTGAAATCGAAAGGGCCAAAGGCTTGGTGGCTTGTTAGAGCTTTCGGAGTTGAGTGCGCGCGCATGTGTGTCGCACCTTGCTGCATTGTACCTCGCTGAATCGTCATTCATTTCTCGCTCTCTCTTTGCTTCTCCTCGCTTCTTCCACGTAACGTCCTTGCCATCCTTGCCTCCGCGAGTGCCGCTTCTGCCGTTATCTGGTGTTGCACACGGAAGCGTGCTTGCTGCGCCGGTCGGACGGCGGGCTATTCCAGAAACCGCACTATAACCAGTATTTCTCTTCGCGTGCCTGTTTTTTAAGCCGTATGTAATTGCACAAAGTTGTAGGGGACGGGTTGAAAAAAGCTGCGTTATATACGGTCCTGCACTATAAGCGGTTAGTTATAAGTGGTCTATACTGTAACGCAGTTCTGTTCCCCATCACCGGCTAGGAAAATAACCTTGCTAGTTAGCTTGCTCGGTATGAGACCTGAAAACAAAGAGCTCTCATCATGATATGTCTGCAAGTCATTTTTGGAGTTCACAAAGAGCTTAGCCCACTAAACTTGCGTAACAGATGCCCTCAAGGGAAACTTAATGAGGTGCTGTCCCAATACTGTGTGGTAGCATAATTTAACATGTTGTTAGTGAATGTACCAATATCATAAAAATTAAAAAAAAAATGTTTGCAGAGGGGATTTTTTAGTTTTTTCCTTCTGGCGCGCATAGTTTGTTAAAGAGCACAAAATGTTCGCAGGGCTGATGCGTGAATTTGACTGTTCGTTTAGCCATGCCAACGGTATCTGTCTATCGAGCAACACAAAGTAAATGTACAATGAAATAACAACGTAGTATATTGAGCCACTGCATGCCAAATCGTGAGGCTGGCAGAACGGCAGCGGATGCGCCGGGCGAAACTGACGCTCGTTTTTCCGCGTCAAGCGTGTCTTGCAGAACCAATATATTAACCTCGTTAAGCAAATGCATGCGAATTCATAGGTTAGCTAAACGGTCGCAACAGCTGACGGTCCGATATGAATATATACGTTACAATACTTTCCGTGCGGATTGTCTGAAGCTGCCCGAAATATTAGTCGTGAATACAGTCGCCGACCGATTATTCGGACTTCGCAGGGACCGAAAAAACGTCCGAATAATAAAGCAGTCCGAAAAATCAGCAGATTGAAAAACTTGCCTTTATTACTTCCAAGTGGGCTTAAAAAAGCCGTAAATAGTGCCTTCTTTTAGGTTACGCCTCCGTTTGCGTTCGGCAACTTTCTGTTAGCTTGAGAACCGTTGCCTTCTTTTCTAGTGTTATGGTCGAGTACTTTCTGCGCTTCTTAACGACACATCGCGGCGGCAGAACAGATGGGGCCATGACGTCCAAGCCAGCGTTGTCATAACGAGATGAATGGCACAAATCCAGGACCGCAACATGGCGACTGGCGACGCGAAAGTGGGGCGGATGTGGCGGATGCGCGAAGGGATGGAAGGAAACAAAGTAAAATTATAATAATGATGATGATGATGACGTGCAGCTAAATGGAAAAAAATAACTAGCATAGCGTCACCTAGCGGTAGGACTCGGGAGTACTCAAGTAGCGCTGCCAAACCAAGCCAATCCATTTGCAGCCAACATAGAATTCAAAATGGCCGCTTCTCGGTGGTGTTTCCCGCTGATCGCTCGCGACGATTTTGTCCGAATAATTGAACTTTCGGACTTCAAGCTGTCCGAAACATTGGTCGTGAATATACACTATTTCTATGGGGTAAGTCACGGTTCCGCCTTTAGGTCCGAAATATCGAACAAGTCCGAATTATCGGAGTCCAAAAAAACGATCGGCGACTGTATGCACTATTTCTATCGGGTAGATCACAGTTCCTTCTTTAGGTCCGAAATATCTGAACAAGTCTGAATTATCGGTGTCCAAAAATCGGTCGCCCTACGCAATAGAAAAGCCGGATTGAGGCTATAGGCAGATGTCAGGGTTTTGTTACAGCCGCCCTGGCCTCCATTCATCCCCACGAACACCATCCCTTCTTTTTATAATTTTTTGGATACGTGTGCTTTCTGACAACTGACCTAGAACCAAAGTGCCAAACACTGTCTTCAGCCAATTCCAAGCGCCGACAGGTGAGAGTGCTAAAAAAAAAAGCTACCTTATTGCTGCCAAAGTCACCCAAGTGATGCAATTTCTAGGAGTGGGCTTTCTTTTGCTGTTTTAGCATGAACAGAAAATCGTGCCTACATTTAGAGTGGGCTATTTACCTTTCGGGGTTGGGGACATCTTTCGGGATATTATGGTACACAAACTATAAATTTGTCAGTCCAGCCCGAAAATATTCAATAAAGAAGTTGCGAGTCATTTGGCTACTCCTGACATCACAGCTAGACTAAGGCACCTTCAGGTGGAGCTTCAGTCTATCCGTGGAAAGTTATGTACCCTGCTGGTTTCTCTGTGGCACACCCGCAGAACTTTCTCTCGATTCCTTCTTGTCAGCAATGCTTGGCCGTGATGCAGGTACCAAAGTAAACAAGAAAACAAGAGAAGCATAGTACAAGCTGCTAGCCACGCAGAAATCAAATGTACAGGGAAAATCTCGACGAAACTGCTTAGATCCCAAATATTTTTTGCATAAAAATATTTACAGTAAACGACTAAATTTTCGCAAAGACCTAATTTTCGCGAATTTCGCTGAATCGCATACAAACGCAAAAAATACGTCCATTGAACAATTCGGGCAATATGTGAACGCCTACGAGCTACACTCGATTCACGAAAATTAGAACCTGCGAATAATTTCAAATTTTCAGCTTTGGCCCGATTCGCAAAAATTTGAGCCCTCGTAGAATTAAGTCCTTTACAGTATATTATTTAGAGTGAAACTTATTTTAGTATGGCCGCACCTCATTGATACGTTCTTGGTTAACATATTTTCCAGCTGTTACATTCATGAATGTGAGTCCCATTGACCACCCATACGGATAAGTGTATCAATTTCCTAACTCCTGCATTTGCCTTCCAAGCTGCAACGTTCATCCAACAGCTGCCATCCAATGCCCGGCGAGCTAGGAGCAATAGCTGATGTGGGGGAGCGTCAGAGTTAGTCCGGTGGGTTGAGAAGTTTTGCTTACTCTTATATGCCGACACTCACTAGTTATGATTATAGATAGGGCTCCTATCTTGAATATTAAGAGCACCCAAAAAATGTTGACCAGTATTTCAACACTGGTTGTCCACAGCTTTAAAAATCCACGCAAAAAAAATTTCTCTACAAGTGTCGCTTCTGTCTCGACAATCTCCCAAAACCACTATTACCGTATTTGCACAAATATAACGTGACCACGAATATAACGCAAAAGTAAATTTTGATGCCCTCAAAAAAATTTAAAAAAATTATTACTATTATTACGCGAGCCGAGGCCGCGTCAATTTCCCGCAATCAGGGGCGTGGCAGAAGTGAAAAGTCAATGAAAATAGAAGAAATATCAGTTTATGTTTTGACTGCACTCATCCTCACTGCTCAGAGGCCAGATTCACGAAGCGAACTTACGAACAAGGAAGTACTTACGACAAAACCTGAGAACAAATCCGAATTCTCGAAACGAAATGTTCGTGAACTTTTGCGTGGTTTACGAACGAATCCTACAACTTACGCACTTCTTACGATCAATTCAGCATGGCCGACAGCATCGCTCAGCTACTTGGCCGCGACGACCAACGGACGTTTATTTTCTACGTGCTCTTTTCACGCGTCCCGACTTCAAGCAACAAGCGAAAAGTAAAAAGTACTTGAAACAGACCACGACGAACAAGAACGCTGGATCCACAAACACCCGGGAAAAGCTCCAACGACCACGATTCCACCGATTCCGACCAAGCGAACTCGGCAGATAGGCCTAGGAGGCACTCCAACGGTCCTTGGCCAAGACAGTCTGCCCATGACCGGCTGGCGTGCTGAATGGAATATGCCCGCGCGACCCTTTTGAACCCTTCCCGTATCATAGTTTGATCGCTGACCTCAATTTTAGATTAAGAGGTCAATCTCTTCCTCTTCTCATCTCCTTGTTTTCCGAGGCAGCGGTGACGAACGCTGTCGTTGAAAAGGGACTCTCATCGATTCTATCTCCTTGTTTTGTGTGATATAGAGCTCAAATAAACGCCGCATGGATTACCTTCGCAACACGGTATGTACACTTTGTTATTAGTATGCCATTTTTATTCTGACACGACTGCACCTCACTGTCGATCGCTATAATAGTTCGTGGGTTCGCAATGCCAGTCCAACCTTTCTTTGCCGAGTGTCACGTCAGTATCGAGTTGCAATCGTAAAGGATCGGTCCCGAGGCGCTTACCAATTCACGGGCCAACAGCGCGAATCCAGCACTTTGATCAAACGCGCGCGTCCGCTCCAAGTGTGAACAAGTATTACGTGGCTCTTGCTGACACTCTCGTAGTTCAAACATATCTTTTTTAACGTCGGCTCGCTCCTGCATCTCCGAGGCCGCGAAAAACGCCGCAGCAATTTGTTTCCATCTATGTCGCTCTGCAAACGACTGACACGGGCCGTCTTTTACCAACGATGACAGTTGTGTTGACCTCGTAGCGATCGAGTTCGTAGCAGCCAACGGAGGCGGTTACGCATCCCGGCCTCGGCATTCGGGCGTGTTTATATTGTGTTAGCGTCGACATATCACTGCACGGACACAAACCCCAGACAAGCAGTGGCAGAAAGGCTGCCTGTGTTTGTTGTTAAAAATCCACGTGCTCCGAACGGCTCCGAACCATGCCGAGCTCTCCGATTGGTTGTTCGTGCTGCCAAAGACGCCGTCGCCATAGCAACAGCACCGGTCTGTTCTAGTTTTTCCGTACGAGAACGTCACTTTCCTCCTCTCACTTAAGAACGCGTTTGTGAATACCGATTTCTCCTCTTCTTACGATGTTCTTAACTTACAAACTTCTTAGCTAAGTTGTCGTAAACTAAGAAGCTCTTCATGAATCTGGCCTCTGGTCCTTTCGTTTACAATCCACTTGGCAACTACGCAGATAAGCAGCAGCATGGCACCGCTTGTCTGGTAGTTCCTTTTCTTCGGCGTGAGCTCCTCGGCAGCCCACAATCCAAGCAAAGCACTGAAGCACCAACACACAAACACCAGACCACTCTGGAGCAGAAACCAAATAATGCGCAGGCAGAAAAAATACTGCTGAACCCGATACACGGTCAGACTTCTTGTTCTGGTCCCTCCGCATAAAGATACACCTCTTGTTGCACAATTGCATAAACGCGGTCGGTGGTCTTGGTTTGGCTTGTGTTGACTTGGCCTGGCTTGGCTTGAATTAGCCAGTGCCAGCATTCCCGCATGGCGCGGCACGCACTGCGTTTCTGCGGCGTGCGCGCTTGTACAAATACAAAAGCCATAAAAATGCTTTTTATGTTTTCTTTTCGCCCCTTCACGTGGCCCAATAGCTCATAAATTCCCTCCCACACCCCCACTTCTTTTCCCACCCAAACTCCTGCATTGAGCTGAAGGGATGGCTTGCTCCTCTGGCCTTCTCCAGACTCGCGTGCCTCGTGGCTGAACTCGATTCTCGAATATAACGCGAAGTGCGTTTTGGAGCACGTAATTCTGAAAAAAAAACACACTCGCGTTATATTCGTGCAAATACGGTAGTTGTTAGGTTTTTCCAGATCACAGATTATTTTTGCGGTCACTCAGAAAACATTTTAAGGGGTTCTACAGTAATTCCACTAAAATCAAATGAACCTACCTAATTGACATCTGAAAATAAAGTAACGCGTTGGGAGAGGACCAAACACACGAAAGAACGAAAACAATATGGACGTTTGCAAGTCTCGATTCTGGGTGCCACCATCTTGCTGCAGTGTGGCTAGATCGTGCGATAATCAAGCCTTGCTAAGGCGTGCCCACAATTGTCAGACTGGCACCCAAACAAAGCATTTTCCATCCATGTTGACCAGACAAGCTTCTAAGTGTTGCTGCTTGCAAGCATACCTCAATAACAAACTCAAATCGGTTTGAAATGAAGCACCTTGTTTTATATTGCGCGACTACTCATGGACATCGAGCACAACTGCACTAAAATCAAATGTAGAGCTTCGTCCATTAACTGAAAGAACGAAACTTACTCGTCTTATCATGTTACACAAAATCTACCATTCCTCTTCTTTTCATGACAATTACTGTCACCTGCCATGTCACATCAATTTGCGTCGTGACCACAATTTAAAAGTAAATACTCTATTCGTGAAAACGAATAAATTTAAAAATTTCCAGCTTTCACTAGCTATCAGTGACTGGAATTCTCTTCCCGAAATAATCATACTCAAAACTAATTAGTCTAAATTTGGTAATCTTTGCAAGGCACACCTCGCAAGTGTTTTACATATGTCCAAAACATTTATTCAATATCAGATCCCCGCTTTTCTTTTTACTTATTTTTTATATTACCGGTATAATATGTCTCTCGGTCATCATAAACAGAAATGTTATTCAGCAACTCTCACTGTTAGTCTTTTGCACTAGATCACCCCCTCATGTAATGAACCTCGCTGAAGTGCTCTGGAGGATTATTACTGTGTTTACACGATTCAAACACACATTGTTTTTGGCAAAAATCGATGCCCAAAACTACATGCGCGTTACTATTGAAACCGAAAACCGAAACTCCAAAATACTCGGTATAAGGTGGCTAGCCCCATCACCATTGTGACCGTTTGTTTACGGTCGCCATTTTGGTATCTGTATCGCGCGCTTTGTCTCGCGTCTACGGACTCGTGCCTGCCATTTTACGATTGAAAAACAAAATAAGTTCCACTAGGAGGTTGTATGTAAAAAGAAGGCCATCACACTGGCGGGAAAAGATAACAACGAAGCAGCACTGCGTGGCCTCGCAATCCCAGTGACTTGACAAGCTCGAAAAGTGTTGTTTGGAAGATGACCCTTTCAGAGGCGGCGGTCGCTCACTCGTACAAGCAGAAAAGCAAGGATTCTCTCCGTGGACAGCGAAAAATCATCGTCGGACTCTGACAACGGCGACTAGCGCACGGCATTTATTTTTGTGTTGGCGTGCGTTTCATAAAATCTGTTCCGTGAGAGTATGTAGTCTATCTTAATTATTTTACCTGCGCGGTAGAATCGGCAGCAATTTACTTTTAGGGGCGAAGCTCCTTAAGGGGCTAGCCATGTCCATATGTCCGGCGTCCGGTGCTCGTGCTCGTGAGCTCACGTGCACGCAAGCACGTGCTCAAACGCTCGTGTAAAAAAAAAAAAGATGAAAAAAATTTTGCAAAAGTTATGTTTGCGCAGTTGACAGGATTCGAACCTGTGCGGGGAGACCCCAATGGATTTCTAGTCCATCGCCTTAACCGCTCGGCCACGACTGCGGGACGAGTAGGGGGCTCTGAGCTGAGGTAGTAACTCAAGAGCTGGGGATGTCATGGATGAAACGTTGCACGTAGCCGCTCAACGTCTATACAGGAGAGGGCGCTGCGGTCAAATGCGTATATAATCGCGTTAAACTTTGCATGCACTGGCTCAACGTTTCTAGACAAGAGGGCGCTGCGGTCAAATGCGTATATAGCCACGTTCCATACCACACATTCTCTTTCTGACATGGATGAAAACGAACGAAAGGCTCGGAGTGCTGCGGCTCAGCGTCTACGCAGACAAGCACCACCACAGCTTCGCCCCAATCAACATCATTCACCACGTGGAGATGCGGTCAATTTTTTAATATCTGGAAGCTAAATCTGCCTGCGCGCTAGAATTGGGGGCGCGTTAGAATCGTGCAAACACGATAAACTGAACTGAACTGATGTGTCCAGAACCCAAGAGACAGGCTAGAGACAAACTTCACCTGGAGATCTGTTACGTCTTGGAATTCTTGCACATCTTGCACGTCGGTGGCGTCTTCTGCAGAACGCTCTTCGTGCATTGCCCGCTCATCATCCTCCTCTTCCTCATCGTCGTCGGGCTCCCTCGAGTCCCGCAACGTGACGGAAGGTGCAGTCTGAGAAGAGCTCGCCGGAGGCTTTGGGGACTGCACAGGCCTGCGAGGGAACGGGAGTAATGGATCTGAGCAGAGTGTTGGTAACAAAGAAGGGTTGCAACTGCTTCCAAACAATTCTAATGGTGCATTGCAAAGTTCTCGATGATCACCCGTCTCGTTTTTCTGCGGTCAACTCAGTGTGCGGCGGGAACTGAAACGTCGACTGCACCGTTAGAGGGGAACCAAGCCACTTTCTGTGGCGGTCTTTTTATGGTCATAATGCAATCCGTAAGCTCTAAGAGTCCTAAAAAGCAAACATTACGTCCATGCGAGGCCGATTTCTCTATTAAAATCGGTATCAAAAGGTAGACATCAGATGGCGCCACAGGACGAAGAAGGGCAGAGCCCCGCCATTCCTCGTGCAACAGCACCCTTGTGGTAAACACCCTCTTTGGATAACGATCTTAATAAAAAATTTGCTGTAATGTTTGGTTTCTTAGGATGCTTATAGCCCATAGAGTTCTGACCATAAATAGACCGTCACAAAAAGTGGTTTAGCAGCCTTTTAAGTTCTCGTAACGTCCGACAAGACCTCTTTGATGTGCTACATTTCGGGATAAAAGATAATCTGCCAGGTTCCACACTAGTAGGAACATTGGAGGAAAATGTGTCGTGAGTGGGCTGGGCACATGCTACGTGCGTGTTTGACGTCGTGTGATGTCAGGAGGCCACATGACTGACGTCCCATGACGTCGGCGGTCACATGATGGCACCAATGTCAGATGACGTCGTATGGCATGACGTGACGTCGTGTGACATTTTAAAGTCTGTCTTTCGTGACGGTCGTTAGTAAGGGATTTTTATGACTCTCTCCACAGATAATTTGGCTGATAAAGCAGATTCTGTATTATAATTTGGCAAAGACACTTAAAGGAGCGGTGCAACGATATCCAATTGGAATGTTTTTCACTTTACACGAGCTTACTGGTACTAGTGGGACTCAAGGATACTCGCACTCAACGCCACTGGCCAAGAAACTCCTTTGTTGCGGTGTAATTTCAAGGACAAAAGCGATCATTTTCATGCAATCTCTCCTTTGCAAAATTTGATGACGTAACGTGGGGACCGCAGTACACCCATATGACGATATTTGAATGCTGTTCATAGATTCGACCCGAGCATTGCGTGGGCACTCGATTTGGGCTCGTGATAATTACTAGCTCGAGAAGCATTCGGGTAGTGGCCCGTGTCCAATCGCTGCAACGACGACAATAGCCGAGCCATAACAATGTCTGGAACTCAGCGCGTGTCCTGTGCTTTGCCAACCCCAGCGCGTGGCTATGATCAACATTGGCGGCATATAGTCGGCTCCAGATCACGTGGCCGCTTGTTCTGGCTGCGAGTTGAGGGGGTGAACGATGCTCGTTTTTCTTTAATTTTTGGGGGACTTCTATTGCGTGGGGTGAAAAACGAACGCGTGTTTCATAGGTCATTAACGTCAGGGATCCGTTTTAAGCGGTATTTGCGCAAGTTTTAAAAATTGTTGCCTCGCCCCTTTAAAGGGCCCCTGAAAGAAAAAAATTTTCTTTTTAACAATCTAATTGGGACACGCGTGTCAAAATTAATTTTATGTGAAAAATATTTTTTTAGAGCAATATTGATGGCGCGAGACGCGATTTACTTGGTAGTCACCTCCTTGTGACGTCATGGACTTATGCGTGCAGAATTTCAAATAAATCACTAGCCAACATATCGCTCTAAAATACTTTTTTCACATAAAATTTGTTTTTTGACACGCATTTCCCAATCATTGTTTAAAAAATTTTCTTCTTCTTTTCGAGGTTCTTGAAGACTGCTTACGTGTAGGAATGCAAATGCAATCCTACATGCAGTGCGCCATGTCCTCCTTTTAATACGGTGCTCTAGCCATGACATCACACTCCCCCACTGTGCAGGCACGGCGAACCCCGCTGGCTTCATGATGGCTTCCGTGATGAAGCATTGCGTTGCTGTGCTTTTCATTGTGTTTCATATCTGAGGCGCATTCGAGCAGTGGGGGACTTTGGCATCTGGTTCAGACCTTTAGTGCTACATTTGGGCGGAGAATGTGTTTGGTGATGCATTGTTTATTTTTGGGCAAAAAAATCGCCCTAAATTATTTGTGGGGGACACTCTGTCTTAGTTTAACTGTTTGCGCTCACTTTCACCTCCTCCTCAAGGTAATGAGCAAAGTTGCCAATTTGTTTTGTGGATCGCATGGTCTGCGATTTGATTCTTGCTGACACAATTGGTTACTCGCTCGTCACTATTAATTAGGCCTAATTATAATTATGCACAACAAAATACTGTAAAAGACTAAATGTTCACAAGGATCTAATTGTCGTAAATTTCGCGATTTGAAGAATATTGGAGAAACATTTACCGCGCAAATTCATCCCCTAATGATAACGAATACGGAGCATACCACTCCCAGTCGTATAACTGTCCCCACAAAATATTTTCAAACTTCAGATTTGCAAAGATTTGCGAAACGTCGAGCCCGCAAACAAAGTTGTTTATACTGTGCAATCCACTTATAATGATACCACATATAGCGATGCACCACTCATAACGATCAGTTTCTAGAGTTTGTTTCTAGACTAGAAATGATGAGTTTCTAGTCCAGATACAAGGATAATCAGTTATAACCATTGAAATTTTTAATTTTCTCATTATCGTTATACAGTTGCCGACCGATTTTTCGGACTTCGCAGGGACCGAAAAAACGTCCGAATAATAGAGCAGTCCGAAAAATCGGCAGATTGAAAAACTTGCCTTTATTACTTCCAAGTGGACTTTAAAAAGCCGTAAATAGTGCCTTGTTTCAGGTTAAGCCTCCGTTTGCATTCGGCAACTTTCTGTTAGCTTGAGAATCACTGCCTTCTTTTCTAGCGTTATGGTCGAGTACTTTCTGCGCTTCTTAACGACACATCGCGGCGGCAGAACAACAGATGGGGCCATGACGTCCAAGCCAGCGCTGTCCGAACGAGATAACAAGCGCAAATCCACGAGCGCAAAATGGCGACTGGCGACGCGAAGGAACGGAAAAACGGGAAAAAACAAAGCAAAATGATAATAATGATGATGATGATGACGTCCAGCTAAATGGAAAAAAAGGGCTAGCATAGCGTCACCTAGCGGAATAGACTCAGGGGTACTCAAGTAGCGCTGCCTAACCAAGCCAATCCATTTGCAGCCAACAGAATTCAAAATGGCCGCTTCTCGATGGTGTTTTCCGCTGATCGCTCGCGACGATTTTGTCCGAATAATCGAACTTTCGGACTTCAAGCTGTCCGAAACATTGGTCGTGAATATGCACTATTTCTATGGGGTAAGTCACGGTTCCGCCTTTAGGTCCGAAATATCGAACAAGTCCGAATTATCGGAGTCCGAAAAAACGGTCGGCGACTGTCAGTGGATTGCACCGTAGTACGACGAACTATGCTTTCCCGATGATTCTATATGCCTGCAATGGGCTGCATTCACTTTGCATCGCCTTGGCCAGCGTGGAACGCTTTTTCGTCAAACTCGAGTGTAACACTTTCCGCATAAATTTCAAGCTATAAACACATCCTGCGTTCAAAGATCCAACATTTTTCGGACGTACTGCCACGTCTTAAGACAGGGGTCTCAAACACGCGGCGCGCGACTCGCTGGGATGTGGCCCGCAGGCAACCAGCTATGTGTCCCAGTTCCAATGTTTCGAGCGCTGAAAACGGCATGCGCTTAGTGATCTCATCTCGTCGATTCATTTTCGCTCGGAAAGTAGCTCTGCTCTTTTAACGTATTCACATAGTTTATACTTATTTGTGTTCATTTGTCCTTTGTTCGCTTTAGTTATTGCTTCCCAGCTTTTTGTAACGTACAACAATTCCGCTACTAGGCTGCAAGCGCGAGCTATTCGTTGAACGATGTATCTCGGCTGCGCGAACTCTCGATCAGCAGGAGCAACTGCCAGAGATATAAAGCGACAAGCTCGGAATTCTAGCCTTTAAAAAAATATACCCATTAAAAGACAAGCATTCGTTCACAGTGTTGTAATAAAAATCGTCAGGAAAGCAAGAACTGCCAAATTAACGGATTGTTTTTAAAGTCATGTTGAGCTTGGTTAATTCCCGAGTGAATTGAGCAACGGGAATGACAGTGTACTTGTTCTCTTGTTCTATTAAAAATGCCAGCACGTTGGCGAGGCGGTATCATTTTAATTCTTGTTATCACATTAGGTCAGGATCCAAAGTAGTCATATAAACAAATCAAATCTAAAGATGTCGCAGGCAAAACTGCGAGTTTACCAAAAGCATAAAGCACCGAGGTCTCTTCTTTTTAAAATTTTTTGAACACCCTCCGCCCCCTTCCCTCCCCCGTCTTACGTTGGCCCTTGACCTTTTCGGTGTGCGATATATGGCCCCCACACTCAAATGAGTTTGAGACCACTGTCTTAAGACCACTGGAAGCGGGCGCCGCGGCCCAACGGCGGCATCAAACTCACGGCCTCCTCGGGCGCAGCCGGCAGCGCCCGCACCACGACAGCCTTGTGCGCCGCCTGTAGGTGGCGCCTGAGCTTGTTCTTGCCCACAAAGCCCTTGTTGCAGAAGGGGCAGGAGTTTCTGAAGGCCCGGCTGTGCTTCAGCACCACGTGCTCCTTCAGCGTGCCGGGCTGAAGGAAGGCGGCCCCACACTCCTTGCACCGGGAACGGACGCTCGCCCGTGTGCGAGCGGATGTGGTTGGAAAGCCCCAGCACCGAGACAAACGTGTGCTTGCAGATCTGTTGTTCCACGGGGCAGGGGGTGGGGGTGGGAAAGATGGGAGCCATGGCATTACTATTACTGCGTGCACAACCGAGAAGAAACGCTTTTCCGTGCATCTAGAAGTTTTGAGTGACATTGCCTAGTCGGTCTCGCCCTAGCTCTTTCCCAAACATTCTAGGTCGAATATTCGAGATGACGAGCATAGTAAATAGGAAGCAGGGTGCAGTAGTCGCCGATTCATTCGCCGATTCACTCTCGCGATGGCCAGCTGTCACGCCGACGCACCTTCGCTCGATGCAGCCACCATCGACGCTCGCTGCTGCTTTCTTGACGCGCGTTCTTCCTTTTCTGTTTCTGGCGCAAGTTCGCCGATTAAACCTTTATAATCAGTTCAATGTTCATCGTCTCGTCACCTTCATCCGTGACAATATACCGTATTTACTCGCACAATGAACGCACTCGCGTAATAAACGCACCCCCCAAGTCGGCTCTCAAAATTTCGACTTTTTTTTTCACTCGCGTATTAAACGCACCCCCAACTGGGACGTCAAAATTTTGACCCGCTCCCCCACCCGCGCGAACTGAACGCACGTTTCTATCCTGGTGCAGTGAGGTCGCGAATGCGTGGGCAGCGTGAGCCAACAAAACGCCTTGCAAAAAGCGTTAAAAATAAAAAAAGATCCAACCGAAGCAAAACAAAAACAAACAGGAAGAAGAGCTTTTTTTTTTTTTTTTGTGCACAGCTCAGTTTGTATTTTGGTTCGCGCGCCGCGCTCAAGGAGACAAGAAAAGAAGCGGAGAAGCCCTCGCCTAAGCAAAGCGAAACAAAACAGCTTGCGATAGGCGGCAAAAAAAAAAAATCCACGGAACCAAGAGAAAAAAACAACATGAAGAGGAGCTTTTTTTTTCTTTCTGCACAGCGCAGTTCGGTCCCGGGTCGCGCGCCAGGAGATAAGAAAGAAAAGCGGAGAAGTCCTCGCCTAAGCAAAGCAAAACAGCTTGCACAAAGCGCCAAAAGAAAAAGAAATCCACGAACAAGAAAAAAAAAACAAAGAGGACTTTTTTTTTTTTGCACAGCGCAGATTGGTTTCGCGGCCGCGCGCAAGGACATAAGAAAGAGAAGCGGAGAAGCTCTCGCCTAAGCAAAGCGAAACAAACACTGGAAGCGGCAAAACTAAAAAACAATCCACGGAATTAAGAGAAAACATAAAGAGGAGCTTTTTTTTCTTGCGCATCGCAGTTTGGTTTTGACGCCGCCGCCGCAAACTGAAGAAGTTACGTCGATCTTGTCGGGATAAAAATGTGTTCATTCTGCGAGTAAGTACGGCAATACCGTAAAATCCCGTACGAACGGCCGCCCCCCAAGAGATCGCCCGTCCCGTTATTTGGGCCGAATATCCGTAACATTAAATTCCGAAACGTCGCCCATACATCGATTTCTGTCGGATATCGATACCGGAATGTCTGGCGGGAATCGCGTAAATGGCGCGATACGCGGTACCAGTATGCGTGATGAGCGAGTTTGCGGCGGTTCCCTCATCTTTGTTGCGCCGTGACATGGGAATCTGCTACGTCCGCGATCCGTGACATCCGTTCCCGTGAAGTGCGACTTCGTAGCTTGTTCCCACTTTTTTTTCGTCTGCAATATGCACACGCGACATTGGTTCCCGTGATACGCGAGTTGGTAGTGGCTTCCCGTATGTTTGTTGCACCGTTAAATGCGAATCTGCTGCGTCCACGTTCTGCGGCATCCGTTCCCATGACGGGAGTTCTAGCAGTTTTCCATCCGCGATCTGCACATGCGACGTGAGTTCCCATGATGCCCGTGTTTGTACAAAGTTCTTGCGTCTTTATCTCACCGTGGAACACAAATTCGCTGTGCCCGCGATCTCTCGTGTCCGTTCCTCGTTGTTTGTAGTAGTAAATGTGTTTATCACTAATTTTGATGACATTTTCCTGTTGCATTCCCACAAATCGGCAACCCCACATTTTTCGCCATTTATCTGTTCACTTTGGGTGGGCATTCGTACGGGACTTAACGGTAATCCAGAAGGAAAGGTTCCATGCATCTCAGGCACTTAGGAGGACGTCGAGACTCCTAAGTGCCCCTACGCAGGAAAACATTACTTGCAACGTCTGTATCTTGTTATCTCTAGCTTTCACTTGCACAAAAACACCAGCATCGCATCAAATAAAATAAAGCC
Source organism: Ixodes ricinus (assembly GCA_037355805.1). Lineage (NCBI taxonomy): Eukaryota > Metazoa > Arthropoda > Arachnida > Ixodida > Ixodidae > Ixodes > Ixodes ricinus. Next base: position 16,784 of record JAZHYW010032812.1, read on the forward strand.
GACAACTATTCAAGCAGCTTCAACACATTGCGGCGAAAACAAACATGCCTAGCCTGTCATCTGCTTTCTTTTTCCGCTCTTCCATCACTCTTTCTCTTGAGACTGCCGACTTCAGTGCTTACGATCTGCCATATTTTCCTCCAGTCTTTGCCCCTAACCCCAATAGGGTTAACCAAAAGGTAATGCAGAGCGCAAGTTTGTCTGCTTCTTTTGCAGGGATTTTGGTGACGTCAGAACGCCGAGCTTCGATCAGAGCTGGGCGTTGGGACGTCACAACCACAACCCCTGCAAAAGAAGCAGACAAACTTGCGTTCCGCATAGGAATGAGCCAAATAGAACAAAGAGCTCCTCAAAGGCAGTCCCACCTCGCAAGTGTACCCGGAGTCCGCGTTGGTGGGGCGTTTGCCATGGGCAGACATGCAGTGCGCCTGCCAGCTGCTCTGGTACTTGAACCGAAGGTGGCACTTGTCGCACTGGATCTTCAGGTCGCGCCGGTCTCGCTTCTTGGCAGGAACCTTCCGCACGTTTGCGCACGTCAGCTGACCCTCGCTGCCAGGTTCTGGAAGCAGGCACAAGGACAGAACTTTCTTGACCCGTTCTGCCAGCTCCGAACTGATCGAAAATTCTTTTCATCGGCCAACCATACCTCTCCTCGTGGGTGACCTAAAGAAGTGACTACAAGTCACAGCACCCCCACCCGCACTCTAAACAAAGGGTCAATAAAGTGTTTTCTCTCTCCCACTCGTCATGACCATTCTCATAAACAAAATTGCCCTTTGACAGAATGAACTTTAAAAAACTCGCATTTACTTTTATGTACAAGTGAGGGGAACGCTGTACCCGAGTCCATCGTAACAATCAACGATCATTCCTTAGTCACAGCAGAGTTCACCGCACATGCCATTTCATGTTAAAATATTACAATTAGTTGTTGAAAGCGAAAGGTTCTTCTTGAACTGCATTTGTATTTTTTAAGCCTTTTTTATGCTACGAAGCGTTTATAAAGCATCCCCCTTATGTAATGCCCCCTTGGGGCCTTTAAAGGGGCACTAAAGTGCGTTTCGAGGTCCTCGTTTTATGGTCATAACTAGGGGTGTGCGAATACTCGAATTCGAATCGAATAGCAAGTTCATGCGAGTAATTCGATTCGCGGATCGAATTCCTGGTATTCGGTCACTCGAATACTGTAAACAAATAAATTTTCGCGAAAACCTAATTTTCGCGAATTTCGCAAATCGCCTACAATTCGCGAAAAATACGTCCCGCAAACAATTCGGGCAATATGTTAACGCTACGGAAGCTACACTCGATTCACGAAAATTAGAATCCGCAAATAATTTCATATTTTCAGCTTTGGCCCGATTCGCGAAGATTTGATCCCGCGAAAATTAAAGGGAAGCTGAAACACTTCTTGAAAAAACGAGTTAGAGGTGAATTCTGGTGTATTTTTATCCCGTGAATCTGAATATCACATTCGTTTTCCCTGAAGATGCAACTAAAAGCGAGCAAATGCGAAAAATCTCCGACCAGTCGTGACGTCATAAAAGGACCTTTCGGCCGCCAAGCGCGTGTCGCTCGTGTGGGCAGCGCGTGCAATGGCAAGCTTGCCAGGTATATTTTTCCGCAATGACGGCAGTCGTGACGTCTCTTTCTGACCTTCTTGAAAATAGCAAGAGTGCGCGTGCATAGCTTTGGCGGGCGCTGAAGATGCGCGAGAGCAGAGATTCCGAAAACTCCTTTTGTGACGTCACGCCCCGGGAAGGAGGGGCTTTGGCGGTACTTTAAAATTAATTTCTGAAGGCTCCGTGCGCCAAATTGAAAAATAATCTCGATATTCCTGATCCTGGAGGTAAATTGAAGGCCATTGAAGGGTTTTTAATGCGAATAGCATTCTTTGGATACTTCACGCACTTTTCGTCTATGTATCTATCTATCTATCTGGCTATCTAACCTCTTACGCCGCGGGTCGATAAATAAATAAAAAAGACCGGCGCCGGCTGGGATTCGAACCGTTGACCCCTTGATCAGCAGGCAGACGCGCTAACTACAGAGCTATGAAGGCAGTCATTCAACGCACTCTAAACGGTTGTTTATATCTTTACCATAGGACGCGCTTTACAGCGCTGTCACAGCTACCGGTGCGCGCGCGTCCATGCACAGGGCTCATTCCGCTCTCGTGAGGCTGAGCACGGCCGCTAGCTCACCCTCTCCCGCGCTCGGGAGAGGGTGATGTAGCGGCCGTGCTCAGCCTCACGAGAGCGGAATGAGCCCTCGTGCATGGAACGCGCGCGCACCGGTAGCTGTGACAGCGCTGTAAAGCGCGTCCTATGGTAAAGATATAAACAACCGTTTAGAGTACCGTTGGTTGAGACTAGCTGAGACGCCAGAAAGTCTGGTCGGTACCATTTTGAGTGTTTGTGCGTATGGCGCGTGCTTTGCTCGCCTTCCTAAGTGACACAAACGCACGTGCTGGGCTGCGGAGATCATGCGCAGGGCTGTGAAAGTGTCAACAAATTTAGAATCGCCTCAAGAGTGGGCTGGCGTATCTAGAGTGTGCCGGCCACCTGACGAACGCGCATAACTCCGCACCGTTTGATGCTATTCGCATTAACGTAGATAATCATTCCCAAAGGATGGGTTCTGCTGATTTTTTCTCAAATACAGAACCGCTTCGGTTTCCCTTTAAGTCGTTTACAGTATTCGATATATTCGGCCAAAGACGCGCGGAAGCTGACAAAAAAAAAAGTTTTCTCTCCCGATGTAAGCGCCGCGATGTTAGACAAACCATGCAAGAAACATCTCTTGGTCCTACCATTCCACAAAAATCTAACGCACAGGTTAGAAAGAAATGACCGCATCTCCACGTGGGGAATGATGTTGATTGGGGCGAAGCTCTGGTGGTGCTGATGATACTGATTTATTGTTCATAAGTAGTGCTGATGGTGCTGAATTTTTTTTTATTGCTCATAGGTAGTGCTGAGTTTCGGGTTGCGTTTTGACTTCATTATTACTGCTTTATGGTCGGTGAAATGCAGAGCCAGTGGTTCTTCTAGCGGATCAGCTTGGATCTGCTAGAAGCCGTGGGAATGCATCTCCACCGCTAAGTCAACGGTCCATGTCAGAAAGAGAATGTGTGGTATGGAACGTGGTTATATACGAATTTGAGCATTTGACCGCAGCGCCCTCTCGTCTATAAACGTTAAGCCAATGCATGCAAAGTTTTATGCGATTATATACGCATTTGACCGCAGTGCCCTCTCCCTGTATAGACGTTGAGTGGCTACATGCAACGTTTCATCCATGACAGAAACCCCAGCTCTCGAGTTACCACATCTCAGAGCCCCTACTCGTCCCGCAGTCGTGGCCGAGTGGTTAAGGCGATAGACTAAAAATCCATTGGGGTCTCCCGCACAGGTTCGAATCCTGTCAACTGTGCAAACATATTTTTTTTCATCATTTTCTTTTTTTCCTTTTTCACAATTTTTTTGTTCCCTACACGAGCACGTGAGCACGAGCACTGGATGCCAGGCGGGCGCACGGACATGGCTAGCCCCTAAGGAGATTCGCCCCTAAAAGAAAAGTAACGAATGCCACAAACTTTGTAGCACACAGATTTACTCACCATCGTGACACAATCTACCCTTGAATCACAACCGAAACATCCCGTTTGCGCCGCTTCCAGAGGAATTGTTGGGAGGACGGAATTCGCGCCATGCCTAAAACTTTTCACAAGTAGAGCCCTTTGTTTCAAATTGAAGCGCCAATGTAAAACACACTTGCCGCACTCACAGAAATCAGCGACTGCACGATCACAGAAAGAAAACCACGTTAACCACGCCGAAAAACCAGCCAGCCGAGTTATGGTCTTCGTTCTTTTGGAACCGCATCGCAAATTCTGATTCGGAAAGAAACGGAACGGAAAAATAGGGTGCCTAGATTTGAGAGGGTTTCCAACCGTTCGAACTGCGAGAAGGTGACGAAAAGACGAAAGCGTCGGGCAGGCAGGGCAGGCGCCGTCGCTCTTTCATTTGCTCGCCTTCTTTCCACGCGACAACACAACACATGCGCACTTACGACCAATCTGCGCAGGGAGCCGTCTCTGTGGTTTCAGTTTGTTTCACTTGCTCCCTCTTTTAAGGGCTCTCTAAAGCAGGATAGATGAACGGAGGAATGGAAGCATAGTTGAACGGTGACTTGCACCACCTAACCACATGTTTTTTTTCTAACTTCAGATTATATTGTTTAAGCCTGTTATCTCAAATTTAACAGACATCTGTTTATTTATATAAAATAAAATCCCGGGTTCCCTTTTTCTTCCTTAAAGGAGCTGTGCAACGATTTTAACGTTGAAACAATTGGCGTTTTCTACTTTTCACATTGTTCACCTTGTCACATTCGAAATGTTGCGATTCCGCCGCGTAATCGCGAGGCAAAAATTAGAATATTCCTCGACCTGCAGCCGCTAGCGGCGGCCATGAGAAACACGCGGCATGACGTCAATGGGGAATCTTGTAGAAAGATAGCAAGTTGTGCGAATACCTGCTCGATAAAAGGTAACTTTCTATAAATCTTGTCGTTCCAACATAAATATAAATGCGTCAAAAACCTGGTATCATCGACAAAACTTTTATTATACGGAGTTTCAGTGGCGCCATCTATCCTAGGTACACAAAACAGTCAGCAGCGGAACACCCGCCAGAAGCCGGAGGGGGAGGGGGACAGGGCCGGACGGGTATGGCCGGACCCGGATGAGACTTTAATCCTTTCACCATATTGTTCGCGCTGCGCCAGCCAGCACGTGGTCACGCGGTCGCGAGCGGATGAGTTCTCGCCGCTCACTGATGGCTCCAAAGAGAGAGCTTCACTCAGAACCCTGCGCCTTCCCCATTGACGTTACAGCGCACGTGACTCGGAAGTTAGTGAAGGAGTTGAGAGGCGCCAAAAACCTCAATCTTTGTCCATTTTTAAAATAAAAACTAGGGCCTGCAGGCGAAAGCGGTTTTTTGTTCTTTACTTCAAAAATGTCAAGACACCAACTCCCACATTACTTAAGCAAAGCACTGAAACTGTTGCACAGCTCCTTTAAAATTGAGACCAAATGTCGCAAAATGTATCGTTTTTGAGATATACAAAAAAAAACACAAAAAAACGACATGTCGCGGTGTTAGGTTGTGCTTTAAACAAAAGTAGAAAAAAAGGCATGCGTGGCTGTAACTTTGGTTGTTTTCGTGACACTTATGGTAGAGATTATGTTTGCCTAGTAAAATTGGATCTTTAGTGCCCAACGTCCATCAGCAGCTGCTTTTTTTTTTTCTTCTTTCACCAGAAGTTCTATACATTTTAGCTTTTGTTCCGTACAAAATGCCTATTCGGCTTTTTTTTTCTTGATTCGATTCGGTATTCGATTCGATAACTACTATTCGGTATTCGCACACCCCTAGTCATAACTCGTTCTACAAGCTCGAAGCATCCTAAAAAACCCGAAATTACATTCATGCGCAGCTGATTTGCATATTAAAGAAGTAATCAAAGATTGCGACACTTACCATTGTTGCGGAATGACAGATGGCATTACCAAACCTTGCTGAATATGATCAAACGACAGATGGCGCTTGTCAGCCACTCATGAGCGATGGGCTTCTGCGTGGACAGAGTGGCTGACCGGTTTCGCTCGTCCACGCAAGAACCCATCGCTTGCAAGTAGCTGACAAGTGCCATCCGTCGTTGGACCATATTCAGCAAGGTTTGGTAGCACCATCTGTCGTTCTGTGCCAACAGTAAGTGTTGCAATCCTCGATCCCTTCTTTAACATGCAAATCAATTGCACATAAATATAATTTCGGGTTTTTTAAGATGTTTAGGCCCGCTTCAGACGGGGCAACTTTTCCAGCAATTTTGAGGTTGCTGGCGAGGTTCGTTCCCTAGCTTTCCCTAGATTGACACGAATTGCTGAGAGATCGGGTCCGGCTCTAACAGCGAGCAACTCAGAGCAATTTGAAGACGTTTGAAGCGGCTGCAGCATATTAGCTATGCAATATTTTCACGTGACACCCCTGTAGTGGTGATGATGACAGCTAAAAGACTTGGTTCTGGTTTGAAATGGATCGTTTTTGAAAATAAACCTTTTCAGAAAGATGATCTTGTATTCTCAACACCATTCAAAGATATAAAAACTCGCTTTTAGCGCGTCAGCTGTGCGTCTAAATAGTGCAAGAAAAATCAAATTGAATGATGATGATAGCAAGACGGAGCAATTTGTGTTGCTGCGTGTGAACGCGGGCGGCCCGTGTTGCTGGTGCTGCGACGTCAAGTTGCTGGGTGAAATTGACCCGTCTGAGGCGGAGCCTTAAAGCTTGTAGATTGAGCTATGACAATAAAACAGGGATATTAAAAAGGCCCTCAGTGCCCTATAAAGGGCAACTCCGCTTCATTTTTGTTTTTGAGAAAACAATGCAGTCCTCTACACTATAGTGTCCACTAGGAAGACTACCTGTCAAATATCATGACGTAGGTTTGTGTAAATGTTTCTTAAACGATCGGGCAAACTTTGCAAATCGGCAAGTTGCCGAAATCGGCAAGCTCGAGCAGGCCTCCTTTTGCTTCTTTTTGCTTCTCCGGACAAGCATAACGGGTGACGTCAGTAATGTTTCCTGCTCGGCGCTGAGCGGTGTCCACGTGATTGGCGTAGTGCGCCTGCGCAGCACGCTTCTCGGGAGCTGTCCGGCCACCCCGCCGTGGTCTCGCCGTCGTCTCTCACATCACAACCAACGTTGTTGTCTCACCATTCGTGATTGTTGCCTCTCGGAGTTTCGTCCACACTATGGACACTACGTGAGCAGACCTATGCTGCAGTTGCACAGATGCCATCAAATGTTGTGGACGCCAAAAGGTGGTGAAGAGTGCGGTGCAGACGACACTTGCGCCTGGCACACGTGTGCCCCAATCCAGCCACGTCGTTGTGTAGTGGATCCGTAGCAATACATGC
>JAZHYW010032816.1:0-11661 GCA_037355805.1 Ixodes ricinus
TCGCGGACTTCCATCTGGCGTAATAATTTGGCATTGCTCGTATAACTAGTGTCAGAATATCTATATCGTTCGTGTATTTTTGTTCGACTTTTGACCAGAGTTAACTTTTAAAATCCCATTCCGCGATCATAAAGAGGGAGAATAGACTAGTAATTGAAGTAAAATTAACCTCATTTTTTTTTTCAACCTTATGACTAGTATGTAAAGATGTTATTGTGATGAATCGTAGCCGAGAATTAAAAAAGAAAAAGACAGGCCGTGATTTCTTATTTTGAGCGGAGTCGCCTAGAACGAAAGATACTTTCCGACTGCTGAGCCGGCCACGTCACCAGAACAACACTCTTGCGGGGATTTTAGCCGCCGTAAGATATGCTCATCTACAGCAGCAAACCGGCTCCGAGTGGCGTGCTTCCCTTTCCGGGGCCACATTGTACCTTTTGGGTTAGTTAAAAAAAAAAAAAGCCTCTGCTAAAATAAATTAAACTTTGTGTATATGCACGCGAGAGATTGCACGAGCCGGGGTGGGTCATAAAACGTGGGGTATAGTACCTGAAAAAGCGAGAACGGCAGGGTGTGTCTTTCCGCCACACCCGACCTTAGGAACGCGCTACATACTTTCCGCAGGAGCTCCGGCTGGGCGCGTTGTCAGGCGTAGGATGCTCGGGCTGGAGGCGAGAGAATATACCTTTCTCACCAGCCAGCTTCGTTTCGCTACCACTGGCAGGCTACGCATTTTTCGGAAACTGTAGTCTTCTGCACGCGTCACAATCCCACTACGGACCTGCAGCGAGGCAGAGCCAGTACCACGTGGAAGACAAGGCCTGCACATGGCGCCATTCTTCGAGGATCCCCCGACCAGCCCCATGTGCCAAACACGCTGAAGCCCTCTGTAGACACGCCGAAGCGGCACAGACGCCCCAGTGCGTCTTGGCCTCGCCGGATACGCGCTTTGGCGCTTGGTGCTAAGCTGCCACGAGACGCGATGGCGATGATGTTGACGCAGGGTAGGTGGCACCGCATGGGTCCAGCAGTAATGTTGTTTGGGGAGAAAGCCGCAGCCCTGGTCTTCTAAGTGGCACTCGGAGATCGTCCAGACGACGTAACTTATTACGAGGACCAGCACCTGATTTCAGTGAATCTAGGAGCCATGGCGTCGCCACGCATGCGTGGAACGCTGTAGTGAGATCAGTCGATTGAGGCTCCTTCCGTCTCTTACTGGATCCTGGAAAAGTAGCGCCAAGCTTCCCGTATAGTCGCCATTTTGCTTCATTGGAATGAGCTTTGTTCCTCCTTGAGCATCTTTATTCCTTGTGGAGTCTTCTCTCAATTAGCTGTTGAGGGGTCGCTTTATAGAGGGAGTTTCTTGCATTTGGATATTTTGTTTTGTCCACACGGCTCTAAAACAAGCGCCCATCATCGCACCGTCATCACGTGCACCCCTGAAGCATAGTTTCATCAAAAAATAATTTGCCTGCCTTTAAGTGCGCTAGGAAGAGCAATTTTTATAGTAAGAGATTTATTAGATAATAAGTATTGATAAATGGGCGACATGTACAGCCCCAACGACGCCTAAACTGGCGAGGAATTCGTTCAGCACGATGATGCTCCATAGCCATCTTGGTGCGACCTGGTCAGGGCGACCCCGTCGAAGCTTTCGATGATTTGAATGGTCCGATATGGCGATTGGCTATGGCAACTGAGAACGATCATCCAATCACCTTGCGAGGTTTTGAACTTTGCATGTTAGGTGAGCTTGTGTCCGGCTAACATGCAGCGGAGACAATGGCGCTACTGTCCTGGGATTCAATGATTTTTCTTTTGGCTAGAGTCATCCTCTACTACTCCATCTGCCAAATGTACGCAGCAAATCCAAAGGCATGGGCGCATGAGCCTAGCTCGCAATATGCTTTTGCTTGCGTTGCAAGGAGTGGTCCATAAAATACATTGTCTAAAGAACGAGCTCATGCCCATGCCCTTGTCTTCACTGGAGATGTTTGTGAGATGAAGTATAGGGCGGTCCAAGTCACCAGGCTCGATCTAAAATGGACCGTAAAAATCGACGCCTGCACGTAGCCATCTAAACTTTTCGTCAAAGGTGTATTTCACAGGTCGGTTTTTTCTTGTAAAATTACAAAGCGTAGTTCTCTTTTAGTAAAAAATAGGGCCAAGAAACTTGCCAGGGTCTACGGCGGGCGGTGACCCAGACGACCAAGTCCAGTAGCGGGGTGTGTTTGGCGTTCGTATTGATAGATGGCGTCGGGAGCAGCGTCTGAAGGTGCAGCCGACCAGCGAAAGATAGCAGACGACACGCAGACGAAATCCGTTGGCAGCAAAAGCGCCGCCGTTATGCAGACGCGTTTTTTTTTACTTTAAGTTTTGCTTTTATTGTTCGCATTTATTTTTTAACCGAAGGTACATTTCAAAAAGATTATATTCATTTTAATAAACCACGGTGGTCGCGAGCCGTCGCGATAAGGAGGTAGCGCCATCTATCAATACGAACGCCAAACACACCCCGCTACTGGACCCCTGTCGTCTGCGTTGCTGCCCGCCGTAGACCCTGGCAAGTTTCTGGGCCTTATTTTTTACAGAAAGAGAGCTACGCTTTGTAATTTTACAAGAAAAAACCGACCTGTGAATTACACCTTTGACGAAAAGTTTAGATTGCTACGTGCAGGCGTCGATTTTTACGGTCCATTTTAGATCGAGCCACTGGTGACTTCGACCACCCTATATATAGGGGAGCTTTAGCTGCCAGAGTAGGGCTGCTCTTTTTCGCACACCGCCTCTTACCTCGGTTGTCCTGGGGGTATCATAGCAACCAGTTGATTTGACTTAGTTCTTGTCGAAGTCGGGAGTGCCGAACAAAACCGACCATTGCCGGAGCAGCGATTTTACATTCCTGACGCATTACCCGCGGTTTATATACCGTCTGCGCGTTTCGCTTCTCGAGTAGCGTGAAGTTTAAATTGTAAGCACGCGTCTTTGCGTGCGTTAAACATGCGATGAGTGAGGCGCTCAAAAGTTCATATATTCCCAGCCGCTAAAAACCTCCACTTTTATGTGGCTCTCCTATCTCAGATCCGTCTGTGGGGCCCACCAGGATATCTAAAAGGTCATGACGTACCATTCAAAACGTTCTGAGATGTTTGAGATGCCCATCGCAGTTTTCTCAAAGGCCTGATGTACCCTTAAAGAATTTATGATGAGTGCGAGAGGTCCGTCATAATTTGTTTAGAGGTATATGGAGTCTGTTACACTCTTTTCCGGGAAAGCACCTGACCCATAAACATAGTGCTAACGGGCCTGTGAGATAGATCACATTACGCGCTTTGGATATATGCGTTGGGGAAGCCGCTTGTTCATTGTGTATGGGGTGAACACAACGAACGGTCGCTCAATGCCGGCTTTCCGTCCCATGAGTGGATCTATTTCCTAAAGCAGCTCGGTGTGCATATAAAGAGGTATCTCAGTTCCCTGTTTTTGTGCCTATTGGTTCCTGCGGCTTAATGAGCTCGGTCAGCGAGCAAAAAAGTCACCAGGGACGCCTTTACAACGGCACTGGCGACAACACGTTGACCACACTTAAACAACCGGAAATAATAAACACGAAAACGGGACCAAAACTGACGCATACAACTCCTTCAACTCTCGACGACATTTACTTGGACTGCGTTCAAACGACGGCCTTCATGCAGGTTAAGGGGAAGGAGCAGGAGAAGGAAAGGGTGGGGGAGGGTTGGAAAAAGTAGAACGGACAAACGGGTTATTCGCTGCCTTCCCTCAAGGCCTCTGGTCCCTTCCGCCCAGTTCGGGACGGAGGGAATGATACCTCTCTCTGTCGGAAAGGGTCAGAGAAGTCAGAAGCAGCGCTAGTCGAACTAACGTTGCTCAACTTTAGGATTTTTCGATAAGGAGAGGATTTTGTCAACGGCGGCGGTCGGATATTGATTTCGCTGTGCGCTCGTGGTTTTGCTAAACGTGTTACTCACAGTGCACGTCTGTGTATGTTGCGCACCCGCTCGGTTTTAATTGTTGAGCTACCGTGCGTCTCAGAGATGTATCCAGCGGCATCGTGAACACCCCGAAAGGTATATTTTGCTAGAAAAAACTCAATTTCCGCTATTGTGTCTTGTCGCTTTTATCTATAGCTACTTACACCCCGGTTTCAGTAAGCTATGGTTCTTACCGTTTTTTTTAGTTTCAACATGAACATAAATCTCGATGTCTAAAATAAGCACCAAATAACATTTTCAACAACTTAATTTTTGCTCTATCTTCACAATCATGTTTTTGCGTCTAAAGGATCAAATGGCTGAATGAGCCTGAAATCCTGAAAGGTCTGAAGGGCTCATGTGTCTAAATAGCTGGAAGTTTTAAAGAGCAGAAAGGTATTGAAGAGCTGAGGGGTCTGATGATTTGAAAACGTTTAAAGGGATGAGAGGGTCCGATATCAGATCAGGGCTGCTGGGTCTTTTTCAGTGGGGCCGTACTTCCTTCTACTTACTGTTGGCGGGTTTCGGCGAAAAAAGCAAGCCATACTAACGAAGAGGCTACCGAATGCCACTAGTAGCTCGGTTACCATAGAGTTCCTGTAGGATTAGTTCCACGGGAGCCAGAATTGCACGCCTGTTTTCCACGTGTCTCCACGCCGCTATTCGTTGAAGTCGAACACGTGAGGAGCAAAGAAGCAAACGCCGTCAGGAAAGCCACCAATACGGTCGCTTCGCCGACGTTGCACGCGCACCGGCGTGTGCTCCCTGATTTTGCCTCCTTCTGCTTCTTTTCTATTTCTACATGCGGCGGCGCGCGCGGCGCCGCTTCTATTCACTGAATTCAGCCACGTGACGAGCAAAGAATTCAGGGCGGTGCAGGAAAGCCGGTCCTACGGCCACCCGCCGAGGATGAACGCACAACTCTGGCTCCTGTAGTGAACCTATACAGGAACTATAGGTTATTATAAAGACCCTCGAGGTGTTTGCGTTTGTCTTGCAAATAGCGTCGAATGCGCCAGTAGATAACGCCCTCGGTTTTGTTTGTCCTGTCCTTTCTTTCTTCGTGTTCAAGTATTATTCTAAAGTTCAAGCTGATATATTTACAAGTATGTGCCAACACGCTCAACCCTTAACCGTTATTTAGCCCCGTGTCTCGATTAGCATTTGGAAGCGAATTGCGGCGCAGTTCTGAAATGAGCGGCCCTTCGAAGCGAATCACGGCGGAGCAGCCGTGCGTAGCACGTTGTCTTCAGCGATTCCACAACAATTGTTCATGGCACTCGTAAAAAACGAATTTATCAAGGGGTTCGAGGCTGCATTCGCCGTGGTGTTGTATTAGCGACCGTAAAAAATATTTGCTCATTTTCATCATACACTGCGCGTGATTCTGTATTGCACCTTTAAGCAGCCACCTTCGCAACCGCTTTGCAGATGCGGTGTAGTGGCTTGTGTGAATGCGGCATTACTGTTTCAACGTTTACCTGCAGACCCGAAATGCAGATCAGTATGGCGCTTCTCACGTTGGGCATCTGCGTATTTGTGCATCTTGTTGCTTCTCTGCCATATACAGTGGTCAGGGAGCACAGACAATCGGAAGCATGATGCCGCGAGTGGTGTCCCATATGTGCAAGCAACTGCAGCGCACGCGTGAGTGCGACTTTGGCAATCTTACATTTGCACGGACTTGTTCACACGAGCAGATAGATGGTGGCGGCCAGTCGCCCCACTTGAAATCGTCTATACTCTGAGCAGTGGCGTCACTAGGGTCAGCGGCACCCGGGGCGGTGGCCTGCGTGCCACCCCCCCACCTCCCCAAGCTCGTTGCCGCCTCCCCCCCCCCCCCCGCTCGTCACCCGCCGTAACACCATCTCCCCCCCTTCGCGGCCCGCCGCGACACCTCCGGAGCTCTGCACCCGGGGCGGTCCACCCCCCCCCCCCCCCGCACCCCCCTTGTGACGCCACTGACTCTGAGTGAGTTAGCGAACCGCAGCTCGAATCACGTGAAAAAATGTCAATGCCAAGTTAATTTCGAATAGAGTTTCCCCTCAACTGATTATAGTTCGGTTATCTGGCACAGTCCGTAGTGGGTAGGTCCCAGGATTGACAGATGAGTTTACTGTGCTCCGGAAATCACCGCAAAGTTTTAGCGATCCCATTAAAACTTTGGTTTGGGGTAGATTGGTTCATGGCAGGTATAAATTTAAAAATAAAAGCGCAAACAGACAGGGACGATAGAAAATAACACAAACGACAGGGACACGCGCTTCACGCAGAGTGATTTTGACTGGTTGCATTCTTAGGAAGGTTTTCAGGATGTTTATTTAAAGTTTGCCGACAACTGGCAGCCTTTTTCCTGAGTAGGTGTACAGTTGCTTCTCTTCAAACTGCAGTTTCGCTGTTCGATTTAGACCATAGCCTGCGAAAGGTTGCTTCACTGATGAACGTGATCGCAGCGCGCGAGTCGACTTGCATTTCAAAGTTTTTTGTACCGTCGATGATGAGGGTAATCTAGAAAATGTGGTCGACTTGTTGATACATCGCACGTTTTGTAGAATGTGGAAAATTCTGCGTCAGGGTCAGCACTCGACTCACTCACTTGATGGGTCTTTTGGCTTCCTCCTTGTTCCTTCTTTGAGACGCCAGCCCTCTACAAGATGACCCATATTTTATGCAGTAATTGCAGGTGCTTGTGCGATTAGCGACAATCATCCGGTCGATGATTATCGTTGCACCTGTAGTAGCAATTTTGGTCCCTGTTTTTCGGCATTACCGTTGATCCAGTATCGTGTTTTTTGGAGGAGTTTTGATGGCATCGTGTCGACATCGTCTCTCATATTTAGATAGGTTGCTGTTGATTCTATTGCCTTTGCCAAATAAAACGCTTTCAGTGAAAGTAACGGCTCTTTTGAAGAGCAATCGTTGCTGGAGGTAAACGTCCCGGAGGCCACGTATGAAGTGGTCGCGTAGCATAGCTTCCAGTAGAAGACTGTAGTATCTAACTACATTTGCCACCGATCGCTTGTTGCCAATGTGATCCCGGATGCCACTTGCGGATTGTCAGGCTAGGGGAGCCGCTTGGCCCCTGTGCGGTTGTCGTGGCAGGTGCCACGGCCGTGACCGTTGTTGTGCCAGAAGTTGCCATCTTTTGAAGGAGCTCGCAGAGCGTCGACGTATTCGGGGAATGGTTTCGTGAGGCTGCTGATCACGTTTGTGAAATCGTCGATCTCCCGAGAGGTTCCCATGGACAGGACTCGAAGTGGCGTTTGAGAGACGTTGCAAGACGTCGTCGTAGGAGAACTCAGATGGCGCTTGTGGGTGAAGTGAAGGCCGGTTTTCACATGCAGCGAAGCGCTGATGTAGTGCTGCTCACGTGTCGTCAGCTGCTTACCGCCTGCCATGAGCAGCACGTTTGACGGTGCGATACAAAGCTGGTGAACGCTCCCGTCATCACGCGCTTAGCGGCGCGAGGTCAGTGCTATGCTTGTACCTGCTCCGCTGCATGTGTGAACAGGCCTTAAATTATAAAACTTGCCGTACGTTTCCTCCCCACATAGGCTGGAAAGTAGCTTCCGCTTTCTGAAAACGCTTTTAGGTTGTTGGCATCGAAGCAGAATTTGAGCCGTTCCTTCCAGTACGCCCAACTCGCATCAGGAGTGTAGTCTGGAATTCAATCGTGCGCCATCCTCGCTGAACCATACAGGTTTTTCCTAGTCGCCGGTGTTACGTTGTAGTCAATTTACATATTATTTACAAGATAATACTCCAATATATTGGTTGTGAGCTGCGACCCCGGTCAACATGTCGCTAGCTCGATGAGGAACCGTCTGTGGGGTGTGACCAGAACCGAGGGTGTTCGTCTTGACACTTGCTGAACGAAGACGACGAGGTCCCATCGTAATAAAAATCTATGCTTTCTTATTACCTTTATTTCTTGTGTAATAAATGAATCATTCACCATTAAAAATCAACCTTAGAATGACGCGCCCCGGCCAAGTGAAAGGTTTCCACAGCTTGTCTGCTAAGCTGAAAGCCGCCGCGCTGGACGCTTCTGACATCTGTCGGCGGCAGATTTAACTATAGGCGAGCCCGGTCATGGCGTCGTCTGCGAATGCAATGGCAGATTGCCTGACACGTTTTTTTATTTTTTATATCAAGGTAAGCTCAATGGGTTTGATATTTTCCCACTTTGCTTTCACCTCCTGGTTGCACTTCTGCAACAAATCGCAACGCGATACGTTGAGAAACCGATTTTGGAGGGCCGTTTAATGTAGCTTAGAAGTGCTAGTTTACATGCTGTATAACGCCAATAAAGAAGCGTAAAATGCAGGTCATCACGGCGGTAATCATATTTATGTATTTGCACTCACCGACTGAACCAATTACGTACAGCAAATGCGCCGCTATCATGACCTCTTAAAGCTAGAGCGGTTGGCGCGACCTCCCCAGAAAATTACATGGGTTTCCTTCGCAAAACCCTCGGCGATGTCATGAATCATGCTCGCTCGCAGCGACCGCACCTAAGGATCCAAGGTGCGCCTGCCACCGCTGCTGCATTTATAAGAAAACACAACATCCTCTCTCAATCCGGTTTCGAACCAGCGACCTATACGACAATGAAGCCAGCCCTAGGTCTTGCATTACAACGGCTGACATTCATGAAGAAGGCTTTGAATTCCTTGAAAATCTGCCGTAATCAACGAGCCTGGCTCCCAGTAACTACAAATTCTTCCCATAAATTATTAGTAGGATGATATTATCATAGGATTCGTCATTTCAATCTCGTGAATGTAGGGACATTAACAGTATTCAAATTAAACCCGTTAAGCGTGATTAGAAAATGTTAGCGTCCACTTTATCCCACGTTATAACCTTTCAATTTATTTGGGTACGTTTCAACGTGAAATGCAAAATGCGAAAGTGATCGTTATTTTTTAAAAATCAGGCAGAAATGAGAAATCAAATTACAGGCTAATATTTATTTTACCTTTCTTTTAAGTTTTTTGAAGAAAACAAAATATGCAGAGCCGAATCACTTCATTCTGCGATCAAATCTCACTTCTCACATCCCCAAAACACGGTTTTCAAAAGGCACTATCAACTGAACTTGCCTTGTTAAAATAAAAATAAATCATCTTAAAATAATTTGAAGACATTGGGTAGATCTGAAGAATTGTGCGAGGCATTCGAATGCATATATCATTTCTCTCTTTAAGAAGCGTGAATTCTATGGCTTCTGTGGTATAACTCTTGAATTAATAGATTCCTACTTACAATTTTGCGAACAGTGTGGTGTCAACAATAACCAGTATTCAAGTGTACAAGCATTAACTGCTGGTGTACCTCAGAGGAGCGTAGCTGGGACCATTGCTTCTAGAGAGCAGCTCTTAGGCCCCCGTTTCCGTCTTGAGCGGCGTCGGCGTCGGCGTACCCGCGCGTGTTCATTATGGGACGTTTCCGCGCTAAATCTTGCAGGGAAATTTTCCCACTAAATTTAGCGTGGAATATTTCCTCTAAATTTAGCGGGAAATTTTCCCACTAAATTTTGCTTGAAGCGATTTTCTCTACATTTAGCGGGAAATTTTCCCGCTAAATTTAGCGAGGAAATTGATGTCACGTCACCTCAAAAGCAATTCAGTTTCCGCGCTATATTTTGCGTGGAATATGACGTTACGACTTCGTGTCACGTCACCCAAAAACAAATTCAGCGGCAGAGGGAGTGGAGAATTAAAGGAAGAGGATTAGGAGAGGAGGAAGTGGAGGTGAGAAGAGGGGGAGGGTACGAAGGAGGAGGAGGGACATACCCTCCCCTCCTCCTCCTGAACAGCTGCGCTCTAGTTTCACCTTACAGAGGTTTGTAGACGTCTTTCATTTTTTGATTGTTTCTATTAACGACATTGTAAAAATTAGCACAAAGGCGGTGTATGTAATTTTATGCAAATAGTACTAGCTTGTTTTTTTTTCGCAGACAAAGAAGAGCTCGCTCAAAGTTCTGAATGACACTTCGATAGAACTTTAGAAATGGAGCAACGTAAATTTACTACAAATCAACACATCTAAAACAAAAGCCGTAGTTTGTAAATCCAAGAACAAATATATTGTTTTTAATTACAACATTGCACTCAAGCCCTATATTATTGAACTTTTTCCCAGTGCCAAAACACTCGGACTATCGTCGGTTACAGGTCAAGAAGGTAGGAGAAGCTCCTCCCACAAGCATGATGCGCCTGTTCCAAATCCCTCCGCAGTCGAAAGAAGAGTTCACTGGAAACGCTCCTTGTTCCGCTTCAATGGATAGATAATGGCCGCAGAGTGGTGGCAACTTGTCTTCGACCCCCACTTTTTAAGAAAGCGACCTTTGTATTCATCGGAGGGGGAACCGAGCCCCTGAAAGCAGCCTTTGTATTCATCGGAGGGGGAACCTAATCCCCGAAAGTCGTATTTGTTTCTATCGGAGGGGGAAAGCTCTAATCTCCCTCTCGTGGCTTCCACAATGCTAAGTCAAAGTCGAAAGATGAAGCAAATATGTACAGAAAGGCAAGACCCTCCTCGCGCGTTGGCCGCGACGTCACGGAAACGAGGGTACGCTATTGGATGCGGATGTGGCGGAGGATATATGATTCCCTTTGAGGGGCATTTGCCGCTACCTTCTTAACCTGCAACTTACTATAGTATCCAAGTAAAATTTTAGTAGTATTTTTATATTAAAAATTTTATTTTCAAAATTTCTAAAGCTGTTGGCATTACTAACATGATTCGCTTTGAGTTGAAAACAAAAGTTAAAACACCAAAATACATTTCTCTGCTATCTTCACAATTAAAATATTGCTATCTTATGTGGGGAGCCACTATATACTGCAACTAACGTAAAAAAGATGCACGTCCTTAATAAAACAGTGTGAAGTACCAGCGGTGTTCCATATGACGTCCATACGCAGCACCTATTTAATATACTCCATCTTGTTCAGGTCACCAATCTGTATGATTATTTTTTACTTTTAAGATACAGAACAGACCGCTAAATGAATAGTTCTCTAATCAACCATATAACACATTCAGCACAAAACACAAAATATTAAGCTGTTGATAAGAGAGCCATTTGGAGGGGCCCATTTAGTAGAACAAATTACAGAACACACATGTTAAGGTTCCATCTCCCATTGTTATTAAATGACATAGTATAAAACAACACTACTTTAGGAACATTGACAATATATTCCACCAAAAATATATTTATTTAAACCGTTCAACGGATTGCATTTTTTCCTAATGTAAAAAAGTAGTTTATACCTTTTTATCAGGTTGCGTGATTTTTGTTTTATTGTTTGTTCCGCTAAAACTATTTTTGTCATCGCGACTGCGTGCAAACACGAGTGCTTTGTATTTTCATATCTGTGATGACTGTGTTATTCTTCATATTTATTTGACTGAAAGTACAGATTTTATTGTATTTGTATCAATTTTGTGCCTCTGTGTGCACGACCGTGCCGAGAAAAGGGGGGAGGTGCCTCGTCCAGCCGAGAACTGTTGGCTTTTTGTCTCTCCCCCCCCCCCCCCGTCGTCTGTACTTTTTGCGCAGACGATAAATATTGGAAATTAAAACTTAATATTGAAACTATAAAATCTGGAGATGCGTAGTCAGTAGAGGTTGAAAAAGTTTTTCCAGGAA
>JAZHYW010032820.1:0-75611 GCA_037355805.1 Ixodes ricinus
CACGAGCAAGTCGGGAGCGCAAGCGCACAGAAAAAAAGAAAGTTGCTTACCCACTTACACCGAATTAGAGCGCAGCTCTTGAGGAGGAGGGGGAAGGGTACTGAGGAGAGCGTAAACCCCTCCTCCTTTATCCTCACCTCCTCATTCTGCCTGCTACTCCTCCCTCCGAGCAGCGTCGGCGTCGCCCTCGACATAACCGTGAGGTCACGTGACCCTCGTGATGTCACGCATGGGCGTACCAACCGGGGGGCAAGGGGGGCGCTTTTCCCAGTTCTCAGAGTGGGGGGTGCAAGGCATGTGTTTCCCTCCCCCCCCCCACCACTGAATCAGACACCACAGGGCAGGGCAAACACTGTCTGGCGGCGCCCAAGGGATACCAAGGGCACCGCCCCCCGGCCTGGGGTGGAGGGTCTGGTTTGCCCCCACTCAAAAACAAGTTGGTACGCCACTGACGTCACGTGACCCTCGTGACCTCACAGGGGTCACGTAACGTCACGGGGATCACGTGACGTTCCGTAGTCACGTGACCCTCGTGACCTTACGGGGATCACGTGATCTCACGGGGGTCACGTGACCTCACGGGGTCACGTAACGTCAGGGTTACGCCGACGGCGACGCCGTCGCCACTCAAGCCGGAAACGGGCGCCTAAAAGCTGCGCTCTAAAAAAGAAAACTAGTGAGAGCCCTGTTAGTATCAAAAACTACCTACGGAATTAACTACCTTCGCCTCAACAATAAGCAACGGAAGGGCCTAGGGGTACTTAACCTTATGACAATGAGAGTCGTCACCGGTTTACCAAAATCGACCAAGATAGAATAACTGAAAACAATCGCCAGAATGAACTGTCTCAGAGATATCGCTCAAGAAGATAAAATAAGCCAAGTACTTAGGCTGCAGAAGAGTACAACTGGCAGGAACATCCTGATAAAATTAGACATCGAATGCCCGGACACCCCTATCTCGATCACCCCGCCACCATGGGAAGATGAGACAGTCGTGGACACGAAGCCTTTGCCACAAAACCTAAGCAAGGAGCAAACGGGGAGAAGAAAAACAGCCGCTAAGAAACACAACTATGACGTCCACAAATTACTTGAAGACCAAGATGCAGATATGTACTACATCGACGCATCAAAAGTAGAGCCTCAAGTCATCATCGCAGCACACAGATACAGGGACCGATTCACGGTCACAAGAACGCTACCACCAAGAACGAGAGTAAAACAAGCGGAATTAATGGCCATCCAGCTGGCCATCGAAACCGTAGCTTTGAGGCTTACGCAAAAAGGTCTGCATCTACACAGACGCCAAGAAGGCTTTCGAGGAGTATCGTAACCCTTCGAGCTGAAGTAAGATGGCGCAAACCGCCAAAGCAATTGCACGCATATACAGAAGCGGAGGACGACAAGTAACCATAATGTGGATCCCGGGACACCAGAAAATACCCGGGAACGACGCCGGGGACGCTGCCGCACGGGTCTCCCTCCTCCTCATCAATTACCCGGCCTTGGCAATAACAGCAACGATGTACAAAATTGGACACTGGATCTCCAATCCAACCGGAAGCAGCAGAAGTTGATCCCTTGGCACTGAAGGCTGTCGAACGCCAGGTACGCCGCGAGAGGCTCGGGAGCCTACTCCGAGAAGACCCGTATCCCCTCCCAGCGAATAAGCACCCCGTTGGGAGAAAGTATGCCCTAGAAGATGATGCACCCATGCAGCAATGGTTCCAAACGCACAGCCATTTTCAAGAAAATCAGACAAACAGCGAAACAGCAAGATCCAGAACTTCAGGACTCACAAGCACTCCAACCCTGGAACGAGAGCCTCTGTGAATTCTGCGAGGAGACCACCTCGTAGACCCACGTCTTCTGGGACTGTCCCCGCACTCAAGAGACGAGACGGAAAGCCCTAGAGGCATTACCATTTCAAGTGCAACGGAATAGCCTTGACGAATGGGTCCTGCCCACTGGATCTAAAGCTCCTCTATCCTGGGAAAAGTGGCGCCATTCCTTGTTGTGGAAATGCTCGAGACACGTATCGCGCGTCCTTCTGCGAAGAACATGGTGTCTGAAATATAGCTCAGTGCTGCGCTGTGCCGCCATGATCTTCGCAAGTCCTGCACGTCGCACGTGCCTCGTGCATCGACGTACCTTGAGCTACTTTGAAACATGAAAGGGCTTTAACTGGATCCCCTGAGCATCGCAAGGCAATTATGCATTCCCTCCTCACATATGTGAAGGAAGCTAAACTCACACGATTCATCTAAAAAAACATTAACATAAACTCATGCGCTCAAAGAAGATGACTTAAGTCAAGATCGGCGACCGTAAATAAACGTTTTATAATTATAATGGGACGTTTTACAACCAACCAACCAAGTGCTCGTGCATGGAGGTACGGTTTCACGCGCTCTGCAACAAACAAAGAACCAAAGCCTCTTATATAGTGACAAAGCCTGGCAGATCGCCACGAGAAGCGGCCGCCGAAATGGAAAAGGTGGAGCGGCAAACAATGGATGAGAGGAGAGCCACGTGACTGGCGACCCGCTGGGGCGACACGCCGAAACACATTTCTCCCATGCAAACATGTGAGTTTCGGGTCCCGCCGCTGCAAAAGCTGTTGACTGACGTCCAGGTTCCCCGAGAAATGGCTCTTTGATGCTTTGGGCTACCACATCCTCCCACTCCAATTCTGCGACTGGGCACTCTTTGGCTCCATCGTTGAACTGCCAGGCTTCGTGAGCATAGAGGAGGCTATGAAAGAACAAAAGCGTTCGGAACAAAATGGTCACACATGCATTTTGTTACAATGGGTTTTGTTTAAGCACGCCACAGTGCGGGAACGCGACGACGATGAAAACCACTTCACCATGAGGTGTCGCAGCTATCGCTGTGACTGTAATGTAGATTAACTTCGGTAGGCTTCATTTTTGTTTTCCAGTGATTGCTGTTCTGGGTATTTTCCTACACTGAAAATGACGGCCGTTGTTGTAGTAGATGTTGATGTTGTGGATGTTGTGATGGGCGTTGTAGGGCGTCCTTTCATCGATGTTGCTAAATACTTCAAAAAGATGGTCCGCCACCCGCAGGAATCGAGCCCTGGCCCAGTGCGTGCGAAGCGGAGGCACTACCACCGAGCTACGCCAGAGCTTCTTTTTTCTTTTTACCCATGAGCTACGCCAGAGTGTCAAGAACTCGCTCTTTACTTTTTGTTGTACCAGATGCCCACTGCATGCGCTCTGGGGAAAAAATATAATATAACAAAATGCCGTTGTGGCACTGTCAGTGCCAAGCGCTCGTGCCTGGAGACGTGCATTTGTGCTCTACAGAACAAAAAAGTGCAAAAAAAGCGGGCTCATAAATATTTAGTTTTGCACGTTTTTGAACACGCACCCCACGGTGTGTGAATGCGAAGACGATTGCAAACGACTTCGCATAAACATAGCAACGTATTAGGTGGACACCTCCCGTCTATTGGGTATACTCCACCTATTGAAACTAAACATCCGAAGGAGTCGGCGGATCCAATTCGACATCAGTGTTGGGAAGCCGACATGCGAGACGAGAGCGACCGCATTTCAGGACGTTTTTGGAGTGCTCTCCAACGAGCTAAGTGGCCCAAAACGCTTCTTTATATCTGGGAAGACTCATCTGTAACCGAAACAGTTAACATATCCTTGTATTTATACAAAACAATCCTGGTACATTATAAAATTAACACGTGAGCTCTTATCAGTGGTGGGGCTGATAATGCCTATGAAAATGTAGTTTTCGGCGCGTTCGGTCCTGAGGTTGTTGTATTTGGTTGATTATATAGTCATTGGTGCTACCTTTCTATTGAAATACTTTAATGTTGGGAGTTTACTGATAAAATATTTATATGTATTTCAGTACGCATCACTAGGAACATGCGACGTTACGGAAGCTTCAGCTCTGACCGATGCCGGAGGTTGCGAAAGCAGAACAACAACATGTTTTTGTTAAAAAAAAAAAAACTGCGAAGGGAAATTAAGTAGCGTCAGTCACTCAATGTCGGAATTTCTTCTCCCATGCGTGTGCTTGGGAGCTACTCAATTCGCTGCCATAGAGGGTCTGCAGGATCTTATGCGAAGCCTTCTCAATCATATAAAAATAATCTGAGGTTTCGCGAAGGGGCAAGAGAGTTTGGGTTGGAGAGGGGAGGGGTGGTGATGATGTGTTATTCAAATGAAAGCCGTTTACAACTCCCTGTAACGCCGAATTAGAGCGCAGCTCTTGAGGAGGAGGAGGGAAGGGTACTGAGGGGGGGGTATACCCCTCCTTCCATCTCCTCCCCTCACGGGGGTCACGTGACTTCGGAGGGGTCACGTGACCTGGGGGACACGTGACCTGGGGGGTCACGTGACCTTACGGTTACGCCGACGGCGACGCCACTCAAGCCGGAAACGGGCGCCTAAGAGCTGCGCTCTAAAACAATGCAAAAAGGACACATACTAAAAAAAAAACTGCACTTGTCTATTTGGAATATGTACGCTCTTTATGGAGAATCAGTGAGCGTCACCAGTGAATGCCGCAAGCGATTGAGTGAAACACGTTCAGAGTTTGTTTCCACTCAGAGTCTGCACTACGTGGCACGTACAAGGAATCTTCTTGACTCGATTTTTTATATTTTCTTACGTGAGACGACTGGATTTAAGACACCGTCTTGGCTGTTTTCGACTCCTCTTGTTCTTATTTTTAAGATACCTAAAGCTTGCTATCTCTAACGTGCAGCAGGCAAACATTTTTTTTATTTTGCCCGCTAGTGCCACAAAAGCACCTGTGCCTTGTATGGCATCATTGACGGGCGACCTCAAATTGTGCAGCGTTGCCTTTTGTTTCACAAGCCCACCTACGCCATCGCATGCGATCTGTCAGTGCCCTGTTGCCGGACAGATCCACTTCGCCGTCTGGAGTTTACTGTCCTTGCAGGGAAATTGTGTCCCGCTGAGTGAATCTTGAACTGCTCAATGTTCCACGCGCCGTGAGCTGCCCCTTCATAAGTCGTCGGCGTCGCATTGAGAGCCGATTGCGGGAACTCTCGTTGATCTCTGGAGTTGACAGAACTGGAGCGACGTTTCGGGTGCACGCATGGACAAGACGCGCGGCAGTCGGAACGCGACGTCAAAGGATTGAGATAATCACAAGATAATAAGTAGAAATAAATTGCAAAACGAGAGACAACACCTAAAGTGACATATTTCTTTGATGGTTTATTGAGAGATGCCATTCTTTCAATTGTTTCCTTTTTTGTGTAAAACTAAATTTTGACATGAAAAAAAAAAACGACGGTTGAGAGTCAGCGCTGTTTTTGCTCGTGCTTTCACTTTTTCCTGTGTCTTTTCTTTTCCGCCGTTTAATTTATTCCTACCAGCACTCATATTGTGTTGCGGAAACCTTGGCGGAAAGTCAGACGAAATCAGACACTTATTATACACAAGAACACTATAAGTTTGGGTGACTTTCTTACGTGAGAGTGCACTGATTTATTTCAATTTTATCTGTGCTTTCATTTATATTTGAAAATGAATATGCAACTTGTGTAATTGTTACTTCCGAGAAAACAGTAAAATTAGACTTTTTTATTGCAAACGCCTTGAAAAGCTTCCGTTGAAAACGTGTTTAAAAAAATTTATAAACCCATAGCTGACACCATCATAATCACATAATTAGAACCAATAACCACGAACGACAAGAAAAACATACATAATACGTCGTTTTTAGTTTTAATTACATGCGGTCTCTTCCAGCTCGCCTGTTTACTAACCTTGCCTCTAATTGTTCCAGTATACACATTAATTGTGCATAGAAATTTTGATATACGATAATACAGTTTTTAATAGAGTTTTTTGCATATTGCAGCACCAGTTCCACTGCTATGTCAGATGATGTCACCCGGCTACTACTCGCCCACCAGCCCACAGTATGTGTCCATTGCTGGGCAAGCATTGCCTCCGCCAAACGTCTGTGACTACATAATCTTAGACATCCCAACGAACAGCACACACGGTTACAACCGTAAGCTTTTCTTAAAATAATCAAATCTAGCCTAGTAAAACAAAACAGAAATCATTTCTTTGTCTTGGTCGTTACCAATGGAAAGGCAGTGGTAACACAATGTGATGCAGCGTCGTGCTATATAATATTGCAGCGCCGCGTTTTTCGGGAGCTGAGACGCTGCAACATCTTTTAAAAAGTTTTGGTTGTTTCTCATTTAAGATGTCTAAAAAATAAGATGCTGCTCGAAAACTATAAAATCCTACGTTGGCTTGATTCGGAATTTTCTACGCGCTAGCAGTTTGTACAGAGGAAAAATGTATTCCCTCAAGCTGCTGCAGTTCGGTCGGACGTGCCAAGTGGCGGTTTCCTGGTAAATGAGGTTATGTCTCTCGGTGGCTAAAATAGTCGCCAGAGTGATTTTCTCGTCACGTGACCGCTGCAGAGGGCAGGAAGTACCTAGCGTTACAGCCGATTCTGCCCAGCAGACTTACGGCTTGTTTCCGATATTAGAGTATGCAAGAAGAAAGACGCCACTTGCACAAGCTAACAAAAACTGCAGTCTTAACAAGCTTTACCTGTTCTATGCTTCAATTCTCAATTAACAAGATCTTCACTTGAAAAGAAAATACTTGACATGCCTCTCCTAGCGTATGCAAATACGGTTCATATCACTTATTATTCAAGTCTGTTCACCTCTTTCAAAATGTGTAATAGGATATGAATAATCGAAGCGAGAAGGATCGTACTCAAGCTATTTGCCTGGTGCTGCTTCCACAGTGCTCTAGCGCTGTAAAATCTACTTGAGTGAAAACGAGGCTTCGTTTGGCGTCTCTTTAACACGAGAGCGCGTGCGAATGTGACGCAAGACGAGGCCACCTGCTCTATACTCTGTTTCACCTTATGTTGTACCGCAGCGAAGGCTAGAAGCGCGAGCTCATAGCGTTGCCAGGTGCCCCTAATGCACGAGAGCTTGTGCCGCCCAGACGTGCCCCAGGGCAAGGAGCTCGCGCTTGTAGCCTTTCCTGTGGTACATCATATGGTGAAATAGAGTATAGCAGCTCTAGCAGCAGTGCTGAGCTGCAGTACCGTGGAAGCTATAGGTCAGCCTTGGCAACGTAGAAGAAAATAGTTCATGCAGATTTTAAATAGGTACCTTGTCCCCATGAAGCCGGTCGTGGGAGCAGAAAATGCCACTTGAGGGGGAATTTAGCCTTGGAGTGGTGACTAAAATCCCGCATCCCCAGCAGATTGCCCCAGGGCTCCGCACTCGGCCAATAGACCATTTGCTATATTACCCAAGCATCAAGGAGACTGCAGGGATTGGTGTTCCACGCGCCACACGCGCACGCCTTCCCCGCATAAAATATTCGAAGTAAATAACCAACATAAAGCGTTGACGAACGCGCGTGCAAGATACAATTTGTTTTAGGTTTTTGCTTTAGAAAATTTACTACTGCTGAGGCCAGCACGTGCCGCGCGTGGAACACCAATCCCTGCATTCTCCTTGATGCTTGGGTAATATAGCAATAGGTCTATGCCTCCTGGAACACAAGGCTTACGCGTTTCCTCCTCTAAACGTCATCACTATTAGTACTAGTAGATCCCCTCAGCGCCTCCTAAGTAGCCCGGATGAGCACCATCGTCTGCTGCGTCGTCTGTTCCATCGCCTGCTTCAGTGGTCATGCGCAGAACGAGCTAGCATTAATAGGCTGCTAAGACCGGCAATCTTGAGGGTGTCGCATGCGCGCTGCAAATGAACTGTGGAAGCTTGCTCTCAGCTCGCGCCAACGCTCCCGCTCAGCAGTCGCGGCAGCACGTAGCCCATACTCTCGTCTGCTCTCGTCAAGCTACAGCCTGTTTGCCGCTTGGGGCAAATCGGGGATCTACCAACGAAACGTCATGCGCAGGCCTTGTCTTCTAGCTGGCATTGGCTTGGCCCGTTGTTGTTTCTTGTGTCTATCGACGATTTAAGAATAAATGTTTCAACACGATCCCGTTTTTTTTTTTTTGCACGCGCGCCAGTGATAAGATGACCTTCTTTCTTTAAGAGCACCTCTGACAGCGCTACAAGCGCGACACACGGACGCGATGCCATGTATATTTTTTTAAATATTTCGTTCGATTTCCTTTTTGGTTAATTAAAATAAGCGCCGAAAGCGTATCATGTAGCAAACGCCTCATTCCTTTGTTTCAAAATGCACTCTACAACTCTCTCGTTCACACATCGGTTCTTAAACGAATAAATATAAAAGTTAGCCAAATAGTCTTAATTAACTAAGTTACTACGTACACTAAAAACATTCTATGCACTTTTCCAAGAAGAATGCTAACCGCATACAGTTTGTCCCATTCCCGCAGAGTGCTTCGTTTTTGTGTAAAGTTTGATGCAAGTTATTTGGCACAACTTGTATATAAGGTAGGCATTCGAACATTCAACACTAATGTATCTTAAGAGTCATTCATCCCGAAAACCTCTGTTGACTGGAACCACTTCGCAGCAGCAATAACGAAAATTGTCAATGATTATCTATTTAAAACTGTCGTCAATGATCAAGACTGTTCCAACTTTTTATATAAATGTACCTACCCCCTCCCTTCTGTAATGCCGATGGCACTGAGGGCATTTTCAATTATTTAATAATAAAACTAATTGCAGTGATCGGTCAAATTTTCTTAATTTAATAGCGTAATAATACAATGGCGTGCTATACGCTGACAAAATATAACGTAGCGTTCTGTAGTTACAAGAAAAGTCGTGAATCGTTTATTTGGTTTCGAGAAAAGGCTATCTGCTATTACTCTGCAACAAATACAAATGCATCTGTCCATTTTGGTGCTATCTACCGTTGATATTTCGCATATGCGTCCTTGATTTAATTCTTTTACCGGACTCTAAAATTTATATTTTTCTTCCATACGTGCCCATCACTTGTTATTATTTGTAAATAGATGTTTCATTGTTTTTTAATATAAGTTGATTATAGATTTTTTTTTAATTCGTACTTTGTCACCTAAAGTGTGTTTGTGTCATGTTTTCCCAGGCTTGGATTATGATTTTCTCAAAGGAATGTCTCACACGAGCAAATTTTTGTTTACCCTACCTCGAGACCCTGGCATATCTACCGATAGGGACCTCATTAATATGACAAGCTTTGTCGATCAACAGAATTTCAGGAGCGTCGCTCGTGAGCTTTATAACTACATGCCCGTTCGCGGATTCGGGTACTTACATTTCAACTACAGCACCATTGCAAGCCTCTTGCCTCTTGCTTCCTACGTTGTTAATGTTTACCAGGTATGTACGACGTTTCACAAAACAAGCTCCTTCTCCGTACCTGCAGGCCCGCAAATAAAGGGCAACATATACATGCATGGTATTGACGTTTTGGGGAACCCAACCGTGTTTCTTTTTGGAATCAGCACCACAAGATCTGCTTTTGTAGCGTTAGCTACACTGGCCGAGGTGGAGCAGTTTCGCGTGGCTCTCATAATGAGCCGTACTACGTGCTAGCGCGAGGAGCAGTGACGTCACACGGCGCACAGCTGACGGGGCGGAGCCGCCGTCCCTGCGGGCTCCGCTGCCACCGCGCGCTCCTTGCCAATCTGCGCAAGCGCGAGGAGCAGTGACGTCACACGGCGCACAGCTGGCGTGCCGGAGCCGCCGCCGCCGCGGGCTCTACCGCCACCGCGTGCGCCTCGCCGGTCTTCGCATTCCAGAGGAGTGACGTCATAGCCGCGGCAGACGCACTGGCGCCGCCGCGTGAACAACCGTGTGCCTCCGTTGCGCAGTAGCCAAGTCTGACGCTGCACCGGAGCTGCTTGATAGCGCCGCTCATTTTGTGCGCATAAGCTCACGCTACGTATATCCTGGCATAGCCGAGCTAAGCCACCGCAATTTTTTTCTTTGAAATCAAGGGGTAGCGATTTCCAGCATGGTGTGATGACGTCACATGCAATTTGTGTATAGCAAAAACGTAATGCAGCGGAAACCACCTAAAACGCAAACCCTGCGCGTTTCGGGTCCTCACATTAGTAATGCATTTCCACGGGGTACCCTAGCTCAAATTTGTGTCACCGGTAACGTGTTTTCCGAGTCATTTGTGCATCTATAGCGCCTCTGAAGGGTATGCTTAGCATCCTGAAGTGTCCATGCACCGGAGTGCAATAATAGTAGTAAACCAATTTAAGGTAGCATGTAAAGCGAGTTTTGAGGTAACCGCGGTTAGTGGTAATTTGAATTACAAAACTATTCTCATTTGAAAACCGGATGACCGGATATTCGCATAACCGGTTACGTTACTCGGTATGCGGTGCCGGAGTGGAGATTGTTCGTCGAAACAAACGTTTGCCCCGGCATTTGTTCGCAGAGGGGTTCCTTTTCTATCGCCTACATGTTCGGAAAACTGAAAGGGGATCTTCGGAGGTTATTCGTCTTACCAACCATCACGCACCTATAGCGGCTATGTTCAGAAATACTTTTATGGGGACAACAACTTAAACTATTTATTTCTGTTTCCAACGCAGCACCAAACACCGCGTCAGCCTTCTGTGGAGGCAACGTTACTAAAACGCTCAGTTGGGAAACTCACCCTTGAAACCCGGACAGCGCTCCCTTTAGGGACGACTTAAAACATTAAAGTTGATTTATATTTCTACCAGGGCTGGGCAGTATCGCGATAGTGTCTTAGTGATACTTTTGAGTATCTGTATCTTTGTATCAAGATACATTTGAAAAAAATGTATTTTTATCTCAGTAGTGAAACACAGTTGAAAAAATGTATTTGTATCTCAGTTTGAAATACATTTACAATGTATCGCTTGTATCGCAATACTTTGCCATACTTAAGTATCTCGTTACATGTGTTGCCGTTTTTACGATAAATTTAAAAGATAAAATTATGTCCTTGGTGCAAATTCCTTCAGAATTTATAGCATGAACCCGCCCTATATCGTAATTCATCGCAGTTACCAACACAAAAGAAAAAGCCTGTGGTTTAAACAAGGTTACTTGCAAGAATAACAAAATGAGCTCCTCTAAAACGCCCTCCACTCTTTTTTAGTTTATCATAGCGAACGCTGTAAAGGAGTTGAGTGGAGAAAAGGTATACGGCTCTGTTGTCGAATCTCCTCACACTATGGGTGACTTAGAATCACACAAGACGACAGTTTGAGAAGCGCCCTCACGGCAAAACATGGTTTATTTCGTGCAAACGCCTTATGTCAAGCATGGTACGCAGTCTTTACCGTTCAGCAACTACGTGGTTCACCGGGCGTGACATATTTTGAGCGGCATTAGTTCGAGGTAAGTGTAAGTACATAAAGTAACACAAAAAGACGTGAACAAGCATAAATTGCCAGTTGCATTCGCCGAGAACTACGCCATCACCACGTAGCACCGTTCGGGAACAAATGTAGTTTTGTAAGTATCTGTATCTGTACTCAGGAATACATTTTCGACGTTTTCTTATGAGTATCTCACGATAATCCCGTTGCTAAAAAGACAAATGTATCCTAGTATTTATATTTTGGGCCTTAAAATACATGTATCTCAGTGTTTGTATTCCGGAATTACTTTTGGAGTATGTCTGCCCAGCCCTGATATCTACAGCGAATTGGCACTGAGAGAGGGCGCCACCGGCCTTTGTGCGACGCGACCTGAATCAATACGTGCAGCCGTACGGAGTAGACTTGTAGTTCCCGGAGTGGCCGCTGTGGTCGAAGTGGCGGCGTTGCTATCGTCTTTAGTTCGGTTTTCGGGTACGGATTTGAGCCGCTATTTCAAAGAAAGCCCTGTGGCAGTTTCCCAACTGGGTTGTTCTAGCAACGTTTAGTTGGTGCTGTGTTAAAAAAGCGAATCACCATTTGAAGACGCCTCCCAGACGAACACGTGACGTTACACTCATGACAAATCTACACTGTTAGCAAAAATAACGCGCCCAGACGTGTAAACCGTTGTCCCATAGCGGACACGTCCAAACGTGTTCGTTTTACACGCAGCCATATGTGTTATTCGCCTACACACGAGGTGCCGTGTAAACTTAACACGCTACTCCGTGTCTGCCTTCCGCAGACACGGTTAAACGTGTTGGCTGAGCGTGCTCATAAAACATGGCGGCCAGAAGCCGAGAACAGGCGAGAGACGAGCCCAGCGAGCCGCGCGCCTTTCAGCCGAATCGAAAGCAAACAGGACGCGTTTGTTCTCGTTCGATGTCTTTTATACAAACAGTCTCCAAGCGGCGGACGTAGCTACGTGCAAAGGTACGTACGTGCCTCGTCGGTCGGTGGCGTCGGTAGCTACGACGGAACCGCTAGACAAAAAAAAAACGAATACCGAACTTACATGGATAAAAAAACTCGAGCAAACTATGGAATGGGTTGGTACCTTGCGCCACCTAGTGAGGTTTCTAGCAGCCAGTGAAAAAAAAGCAGAAGTCTGTTAATACGGTTAATACGGTTGAATACGATCACGAGTAGACAGCAACCCTACAGATCGATCACGACAACCACGTATTACACCGTACCGACACATACACAAACACAACAACGACACTGCGCCCGACACTTTCTACTAACAACCTTTTCTCCCCGCGGCGTATATAAGCTTGACATGTGCGGGTGAGCTCTTTGGTCGCTGACCGTTACAGACTTATAGAAGAAGACACAAAACACGGCATAATGGACAGCCGTACTAAGAACTGTTTGCATTCAAAAAGTATGGAGGCAAAATCTATAATGTTAGTCCGTTGCGAAAAACAACGATGTATTAACAATAAAGCTTAAACCGGCCATGAAAAAGTTCAAACTTTTGTTATTTTCATGCTCGACCAGTGTTATGAGCAGTCCGACTAGCTTGAATCAGATTAAAAAACACAAATTATTGGGATTTTATCATTATGTAACTAATAATAAATGGAAATGATCCTTGCGCAAAGCATTTTTTTATATATTCTTGTGAAGGACATCCGCCCAACACTTCACTTCCGCTAGTTGCAGTACGCGTACGGGAGCAGACGCCTTCACTTTTGGGGCGTTTTGATGCAGTTTGTTGTCGTATGTCGTGTCGGTGTCGAGTGGAGCGGTGGGGCTTGGGAGTTTGTGACCGGTGTTATTCATGATCACTAATGTAACGCTGATTCTTTTTTTTATTTTTTTATACCGCCATTACTCCGAACATTGAAAATTCACGGGCCCGTGGCACTGCATTATGCTGAATCGCAAACTCCTTCTCTGTTGACGTCGTTTTCCTGGTACAACTCCTGGATACTGCAAGCGTTTAAACAGTGGGCACCGTCTCGCCTACATCTGCGGTGACGTACTCGACCTGTCGAAACTTATTGCTTCCGTCATTTTGGAGTACGCAAGGCAGTTATCTTGCTGCTCTGGTTTCGGTTATAAAAGCAAGGCAAAACGCTCGTAGTTCCCGCCCTCAGTACACGTTGGACATCTTCCACACTTTGACACCGTATAACTGGATAAACGAGGATTTACATTTACTTCAGAGGTCACTGTCACCGCTTCCTCACCGTCGAGCAGCAGGATCAGCTGGCGGCAAGCCACGGATCAAAGGCTTGAGCATCAACAGCCCAAGTGCACTCGGTGCGGATGCGGGCGATGCGGGTTTCTGTCAACCGGTAGGCTAGCACAAGCCGTGACCGTTCCAGATCTTCGTCATGACACGGTGTTGCAGAACGCAGTGTAAAATACAACTACACGGACCACCGAAGCAAACGCACTGTTATCGTAAATCTTGGCTTGTGATTGTGCCTTTGTAGATCACCTTATTCGTTTTGCTGGAGACGCAAAGGACGGGCATAACAAAATCGTTTGCATATTCCCTTGCGAAAAGCGCAAAACACGGAGTCCGCACCGTCCTGACTTCCCCTCAGTGGCGGATCTGAGGAGGGGGGGGGGGCGGGGGCGGCCGCCTCAAACAAAGTCGACCTCCCCCTTCCCCCTTCTCGGAGGGCAATTTGACAAGGGTGGACCCCCCGGTGCACACGAAAGAATGGGAAAATAGTATCCTTACAAACTTTCCGCCCCCCCCCCCACCTAAAAAAAAAAACCCGGAGTTTTTGATTTGTTTTTGCTTCCCCTGTCTTTTACCTGCTTTAAAGCAGTTTGTAACCTGCTAGTACGTATGCCTACTAAAACTGAAACTTGAAACTAGGGGCAGTGCCAGCGAGAAAAGAGACAAAGTTGGGAAAGCTTGCTCGTTCTCCCCGATTTCTCAACTCTCAAGTGATTGTACCATAATAAATGCACCAACGCCTGTTCCCAAAATAAAGAAAGAGCACTATGTTCACTACGTCAAAAATGGTCTCAGTTCATGCATCTGTGGGCAGGTAGGAAATCTTGCCCTAATTTATTCACACCGCATGATGAGCGCAACAAACTCACACGAGATTTACAGGAAAATATCGGTGGTGACTTAAGTTTCCCTGAAATTCTCTATAACCGGTCGTTTGCGGGACCGAATCATCTACTCGAGCGGTGTGCGTCGCTGTGCAAACACGTCGCTGTGCAAACGCAGTCCAACAACACGAAGCATAAAAACGGCAGATTTAGGACAACAATCCAAAGTCCATTGTTCAATTAAAACGACGTAATTTTGTTGAAAACGCCCGCGGCTTCTTACTCACGGTATGCGTCGGGAATCTTCCACTATTTGAAACGGAACGAAGGAAGATTTACTTTTACAAACGCTCGCTGCGTAATCCCGGACCAGCTGGACCGGATCAGCTGACGACGACGGGACTGAATTCGTTGAACCTCAACCCCACAATAACCAATTTGAGCTCCGTGTGAGTTTCTACCTCTAAGCACCGCACCACACACCGCGAACGTTTCGGCTCTTTGTCGCATCGCCGTGTTGCCCCAAACAGAACGAGATCGCCGAAGTCAACGCAGCGCTGTCGTGAACCTTGGCTTGTGGTTGCGCACTCGTGGACCCTTCGCTTTCAAAGCACACACGACGACTACGAATGATGCTTTCCGTCTTCCGTGAACATCACAGGGGCACGCCTCCGGTCACGTCTTCGCAACATGTGCTCGCAAACCGCCGAGTTGTACGCCGAGCCAGCCGAGCTTGCGTCACCTCAGACCAAAACAATAGCGGCGCCATGCGTTGTTGCCAGATTTTCTCCGGTCAAACAAAAACAACGAAAGCAAACCGGCTCTAGCTTCCAGCGTACATCGGCGTTGCGCCGTGGCCAGATTTTCTCTGTCAGCTCTAACTTAAAGATGACCTGCAAATGCAGCAACACTGCGGCCACCACGGAGCGCCGTAAATTCTGAGGAGGGTGCATGGGACGCGGCACCTTCCCCCCTCCTGGTCCGTTTCGCTTGCAGTTGAAGGTTGAAGCAAAAACGAAACCAACTGCAATGTCACGTGTTCAGATCGAGGACACGCTTTTTATATCCATTTTAACTGTTTAGAACGAGTAATTAGACCCATAACTTTATTTGTGGTGTGTAAGAAACTATATTCAAGACCCCTAAAATAAATGCAAACATGGGCGACATGAGGCCGGAAGCCGCATTGCCATCGACAGAATCAATGGCAGCGAGGACGGTAAGCGCGGTGTTCGCCCCGTCCCGCGACATGGCGTAATTGCTTTTGGTGCATATCTGTCTACGATACATGTTTCTTTCCGCGGCATTTGTCCTCACGGTCCTTTCTAGGTGTGTCCCCAAGCATTCCGGTGCTTCGATAGCCGGCAATGCTGCGGCCGTCACCGGGGGTGATGCGTGTTTTCGAGGTCGGCTACACGGTAATACGTGTGTGACCGAACCAAAACACGTTTTTTACAACCTCGCATGATTTTTGAACGAATTATCGGTTACTCAACGTGTAAATTTATGGTAATTTGTGTAAATGGCGTGTTTTTCACCCAACATATTCACCAAATACACGGGACTTGCTAACAGTGTATGTCCCGTTGATCGAACAATGCGCTTGGTGAAACTCTTTCAGTCGAGAGAACCTTTGTTGGGTAAACATCGCGCTCTCTAGGAAAAGAGCTGTACAAAGCGCCTCGCGATATGCACGCAGATGAGTGATTGCATTACTCTAATTCACAGAGGATTTACTCTTAGGGATCCAAAAACTATAAAACAAAAATTAAGTGAGCCTTGCAAATATGTTGCATGAGGTGAAACCGAAGAACTGGATAACCAGTCGGCCAAACCGTTTGTGTGTATTCGAAAATACAGATAGCCGAATAATCGTCTTATGAAGCCATATTCGCTTCCCTCCGGTGTAGACGAATATCTGGTTTCATGGATATTGGGTCACATTAAAGCCTTTTATTTGAGGAAATAAGAAGCTTAAATGGACCGTTCAAATAACTCCCATAATAACACGTAGAACTCTAACGGACCACTTTTTCTAAGGCATCAGATCATTATCGCAAATTGCCAAAAGCGCGCAAAAAAAGTCCTAAAACTCCCTAATCGTGTGAAGATTTCAGTATATTGGAGCAACGTTTGCAAAATATTGTCATTTCGTTTACAGAAACTCCTGGACAGCCTCAAAGCAGAAGGTTACCAAGAAATCGCAAATTTTATCACAATACAGTTTTCTGATTCCCATCAAAAGATGGAGAACGTGACTTCTATGCTAGACTTAATGGGTAAGTGCTGTGTTTGTCCTCTCCCCCTTTCAGGCACGTAGCGGGGGGGGGCATGGAGCCCCCCCCCCCGAAATCTTCTATGTCGCTGGGACCTCCTCTCCCCCTCCCCCTCATACAGCAATTTTCATGGGCGCCCCCCCCCCCCCCCAAACAAAATGCTGGCTACATGCCTGCCCCCTATCCATAAGCAAGTTTATCTCCGGTAACTCTCCGAAAGTAAAATCCCTATCCGCCCAGCAGACGGACCAATGACCCTGATTAAAGGCCCGATAGATCAGTGCCCTTATCGGTATTTAAAGTCTCGGGGTATCCGTAGATAGACACTTAGTTGTAATCCACAGAATATAATGTTGAATTAATTGAACAGATCATATTTTATGTAGTGTTCAGTAGTGAACACCAGTTGGCATTCATTAGTGGACGCAATCATATTTTTGTACAATATATGCCTTATTGTAAAGACGACGTCGAAATGCTTTCGCTTTTCGACGTCGTGTTTAAGGAAGCACCACAGATACAGCCAGTTTTTTATATTTTATGTTTTTATTGCTTGAGTAGTGACAACAAAATGTGTCATTTATACCTAGACAAGGCTATATTAGTTTACTCAATAGTTGCCTCATTTTATTCAATTAGAACGGTTGCTTGTCTGCGCGTCTGTCTTATTGACAATGAATAATATACGTCTAAACGGATTTTGCAAATGGCTATCGGAGCAACAATGGAGGTGATATTGTTCTATCTCAGGAACCGGAAATGATCTTAAACAGCAAAACACAGAAAATAAATATGATCGTGGATGCGTAGCATTTGTGACAGAGCAGTTCGACCAACGTGCGAATATTTCTAGGTGTGATCCTTGAATGCTAAGTGATGTTGCATTGTTCTCAAAGTTTCGTTGATTTGAAAAGGCTTTCAACGCAGAAGATCTCTGCGTAGAAGGTGGTTGAGAGTAGCTGTGTGGCTATATATAAATATATATGATGTTTGAGTAATAAACCTGTTAGCTTAGTTTAAAACGTTCCCTTTTACGTATGTTTCCTCGACTAACATGTTTCCTTGTCTGCACTACAGTGCCGGGTATTAGACGTTGCGATTATTAAGACGTTGTCTGACTGACTTCTTTGCCCGTCTTTTTACTTTTGGTTGTTTAAATATTTTTCCCACCCAATGTCAGGTGTTTAAACAAAGTGATTATTGTTGCTCCTTGTTTTAGATTTTGTTACTGTTTCCCACGTCTAGCAGACAAAGAAGTCCAAAGTACCGGGAGATGCGATTGGAGCCGTGAAAATATGGCATTCAATTACAAAGAAGAAAATGTTAGTTACATTTTAGGGGGATTGTCACACTAACTTCTTGCAAATAACAAAAAAAAACATGCTAGTCGGTTAATATGCAGGCGAGCTCATGTAAGCTATACGTGATGATTGAAACCCGAGACTGTGGTTATTCAAACCACAGTCTCAGGTTTCAATCATCATGCATCGTGCAATTCTTTTCAGGAATGTCGACTTCATCCATGATATTCAGCAAGGTTTTTTTTAATGCGAATAGCATTCTTTGGCTACTTCACGCACTTTTCGTCTATGTATCTATCTATCTGGCTATCTAACCTCTTACGCCGCGGGTCGATAAATAAATAAAAAATCAGCAGAACCCATCCTTTGGGAATGATTATCTACGGTAATGCGAATAGCATCAAACGGTGCGGAGTTATGCGCGTTCGTCAGGTAGCCGGCACACTCTAGATACGCCAGCCCACTCTTGAGGCGATTCTAAATTTGTTCACACTTTCACAGCCCTGCGCACGATCTCCGCAGCCCAGCACGTGCGTTTGTGTCACTTAGGAAGGTGAGCAAAGCACGCGCCATACGCACAAACACTCAAGATGGTACCGACCAGACTTTCTGGCGTCTCAGCTAGTCTCAACCAACGGTACTCTAAACGGTTGTTTATATCTTTACCATAGGACGCGCTTTACAGCGCTGTCACAGCTAGCCGGTGCGCGCGCGTTCCATGTACGAGGGCTCATTCCGCTCTCGTGAGGCTGAGCACGGCCGCTACATCACCCTCTCCCGAGCGCGGGAGAGGGTGAGCTAGCGGTCGTGCTCAGCCTCACGAGAGCGGAATGAACCCTCGTGCATGGAACGCGCGCGCACCGGTAGCTGTGACAGCGCTGTAAAGCGCGTCCTATGGTAAAGATATAAACAACCGTTTAGAGTGCGTTGAATGACTGCCTTCATAGCTCTGTGGTTAGCGCGTCTGCCTGCTGATCAAAGGGTCAACGGTTCGAATCCCAGCCGGCGCCGGTCTTTTTTATTTATTTATCGACCCGCGGCGTAAGAGGTTAGATAGCCAGATAGATAGATACATAGATAGACGAAAAGTGCGTGAAGTATCCAAAGAATGCTATTCGCATTAAAAGACCGGCGCCGTTTGGGATTCGAACCGTTGACCCTTTGATCAGCAGGCAGACGCGCTAACCACAGAGCTATGAAGGCAGTCATTCAACGCACTCTAAACGGTTGTTTATATCTTTACCATAGGACGCGCTTTACAGCGCTGTACAGCTACCGGTGCGCGCGTTCCATGCACGAGGGCTCATTCCGCTCTCGTGAGGCTGAGCACGGCCGCTAGCTCACCCTCTCCCGCGCTCGGGAGAGGGTGATGTAGCGGCCGTGCTCAGCCTCACGAGAGCGGAATGAGCCCTCGTGCATGAAACGCGCGCGCACCGGTAGCTGTGACAGCGCTGTAAAGCGCGTCCTATGGTAAAGATATAAACAACCGTTTAGAGTACCGTTGGTTGAGACTAGCTGAGACGCCAGAAAGTCTGGTCGGTACCATTTTGAGTGTTTGTGCGTATGGCGCGTGCTTTGCTCGCCTTCCTAAGTGACACAAACGCACGTGCTGGGCTGCGGAGATCGTGCGCAGGGCTGTGAAAGTGTCAACAAATTTAGAATCGCCTCAAGAGTGGGCTGGCGTATCTAGAGTGTGCCGGCCACCTGACGAACGCGCATAACTCCGCACCGTTTGATGCTATTCGCATTAACGTAGATAATCATTCCCAAAGGATGGGTTCTGCTGATTTTTTCTTCTTTTGTTTCAATGTTACGATTACTAGAGTTTTGAACCAAACAAAATTGTAAAAAGAACTAAAGCAGATTTGGTCAGCTTGTTCGAAAACTCAGCAAAATTTGACAACGTATATTTGCAGTTTTCTTGGAAAAAGCAAGTAAAATATATATTACGCACATTTACGATATTTGGATTGACTAGTGTGAATTTTCTTGTTTGTTGCTTTTTGCTCTATGTTTCAGGGTCGTGCACTTCATCGTAAGCGAGACATTTTCTGTAAAAAAAGAAGCTGCCACATCGAAGCGGTGTCTTCCTATGATCGACACTGTTACACTGGTCCAGATTCGCCTTCTGTGGTGAGTTTTCCACTTTTGAGTTTAAAAAAATACTAAAGAGAAGCAAAGCGATTGTTCCTTTTGATAATATTGTGAAAACCTAGATATGGGCGCCTTTCTAAAGTATGTACAAAGTTACTATTTTTTTAAACATTTACAAA
Organism: Ixodes ricinus; assembly: GCA_037355805.1. NCBI lineage: Eukaryota > Metazoa > Arthropoda > Arachnida > Ixodida > Ixodidae > Ixodes > Ixodes ricinus. Next base: position 20,224 of record JAZHYW010032820.1, read on the forward strand.
ATGAACAACCTTATCTCAAAACAAAGCGGCTCCGTAGCTGCACCTCCCGCTGCCCTCCAAGTGCCGGAGAAAAAATCTCGATAAGGTGTGGTAATGGGCGGTGACATTTTCCATCTGCTCGCGTTCAGCTGATGGCTCGTTCACACATGCCGATCCGCAGGCGTATCCGTGAGGAAATTGACGCCGGAAGCAGGAACCCCTCGCCCGCGACGGAATATTTGACCTCGGGAGCAATAGGTCCGGGACCGACTTTTTCCGAGAAGAACAATTTTCCCAGCCGCCGCTGCCAATCGGAACGCAGGGAGGAAATGGCTTCGTCCGGCGGAACATTCTGACCAAGTTGTGCACAAGGCGCGTCACGCTGGTGTCGTAGCGTTGGCAGCAATTCCCTCATCGAGACTAAGTTATTCAACACTCTTCGGCAGGGGGCATCTGAAGAACGAAGACACTGTCCACAAAGATCTGCGAAATGTAATTGGCGTGAGGGGTCGTACACACGTTTTTACGTTTGCTCCTCATTTTATTATTGCCCCCTTGTATCGCCGAGAGAATATTGGGAATTTTGTCGGCAGTACAGGTTTGCGTTAACTGCAAGAGCAATCTGTAGAAGCATTTTTCGAGCACCACCCCAGCCAGGGCCAGTCTGCTCCGATATCCGCGAGTGACCGCACGAACGCGGCGGGTGGCAACACATAGGAACGTCTTTTCCGGCCAGAAAATTCGGTCGGCAGCAAGAGAGTTTTCCTCAAGAGTGAATGAGCCTTGACTCGGAGACACGAACGAGGACGTAACCACGTTTTGATATAGAAAAGGGACGCACGTCCAGGGGCAACTGCTGCACGCTATCGAAAAGAAATGCGCTGAGCTTTGCAAAAATTTTACTGAGCCCGCGAATTCAAAGGACAGAAACTAGGCAAAGCAGTCCCCACTTCACGTTTTTCTTTGTTCTAAAAAGTGTTTAAACATCTGTTCAAAAATGAAAGACGTTTACAACACCCCGCAACGCCGAATTGGAGCGGAGCTCTTGACGAGGAGGAGGGAAGGGTACTAAAGGGAGGGCATATTCCTCCTCTTTCCTCCTCACCTCCTCATCCTCCCTGCTCCTCCTTCTTCCCTCCTCTTCCTCCTCCTCCTCCTCCTCCTCCTTCCTCCTCCTCCTCCCTGCCTTTTTATCCTCCCCCTCCTCCTCCCCTCCTCTCCTCTCCTCCCCCTCCCCTCCCCCTCGTCATCCTCCTCTTCCCCTCGTCCTCCTTTCTCTCCTTCTCCCCGCGCGGTGCATTATGGGACTTTTCCCATAATGCACAGCGCGGTTACCGCCGACGGCGACGCCGCTTATGCCGGAAACGGGCGCCTGAGAGCTGCGGTCTAAAACAGCCGTTCGGACGTAATTCGTAATTACAAGAGTGCGGATATTAAGGCTACCACCTTGTCTTGTTGCTGGCTGCACCATCGCTTTAGGTCGACAGATATTTTAGGAATATTGTTCGCGACGTATATTGCCGCCTTCCCTTGTGTACGTGAGTAGGAGCCTCCCCGTCTATAAAGGATGAAAGAAGGAGAAGCCTGTGACATATGGAAGGGCATTGAGTTTATTACATTCCTGGACTTCTATCCACCACACATGAAGTTGGCCTAAAATGATTTTGGTCTCGAGTCCCGCCCCTACTTTGATAAAAAAGCCCTCGGCAATTTCGTTGTAGAACGACCGGCTGCTGCTCAGACTTAATCATGGTGAAGGTTACTTTCTATGAGTTGTTTCAATTTGTTTAGGGTGTCCAGTTTGGCTGTTCATTTGGCTGAATCGGTGAATAACGACTTTTTTGCATGGAGGTACAATGCAGAAGGCGATGTTTGCGACCCTGCAGTCGGTGGCGGAGCTACGTGTTCATTGGGGCGAGCCGCGAGCACGCCATCCTCTGGTGAAGTATCTGGAGTGTAATGCGAGAGCTGCGCTATCTGTTTGTTCCGGTCGTCTTGTGCCACAAGCGTACCGGTCAGATCTGGGAGATTCCCGGTCGCGCGTCTGACCGATTTGTGATATTAGTTCTCACGCCTTTTTAGGACGGAAGAATGCCAGTGGTCCCGTTGATTCGATCTCTTCTTCCGCCTCTGGCTCAGTGTTTTCCACAGACTCTGAGGCCTGAAAGTTGTTCTGCATCATGACTGCCGCGGGGTGACCAAGCGGCGGCACCCTGTAGCTCGAGCCGAGGTGCGCTGCCTACTCGGGTATTTCGGGGATGTGATCTCATGTTCACCAGTCTTGCGGAGGCCTCATCGGTAGCTTGGCTGGTCATCTGCTATTTGAGGATCAATGGTTACTCTCGGGCAATATTTTGCAGGTGTTCCGGTTGATTGTACGTGTAACAACACACAGCACAGGCCCGTACATATGCGGGCGCATTATGCCTCCGCTATAATTGAATTCTTCAGGCAGGGCATTGTTCACTGAAGAAGTAGGTCATGCAATTTCCCATGCGTCGGACAGCGAGTGCAGTGTGAGACTTTGATCTCTAGTCCTGCATGATGGTTGCGCGAGACTCAGTGCGGCGTACTCCGTATTGAACGCATCGCTTCACGTTTTGTCCAGATGCGAAGTATGCTTGCACTGACAATGTGTTATCATTGGCGTAACTAGGGGGGGGGGAGGCAGGGGGGTACAAGTGTTCCGGGCGCGACTTGGGAGGGTGCGCCGAGCCGAGTCCACCCATAATAATAATATAATGATGATGATGATGATGTCATTATCACTATCATCATGAGTGGCGCTAAATTTCATTTGCCATGGGCGCCGTCATGTCTAGTTACGACGCCACTCTGTGTTATCAGCCGTAATCAGAATTTTGAAGATAGTGCAGATCTCATAAGCGTCTTTTAAAGAGCCGAGATCTACTGTTAAAGCCTCCGAAGCCTTATGGACCATAAAAGATCGGTGGTCCTGCTGTTGAGGTACTAATGCATCACATGCTAAACTGTCTTTTTTTGTGTGTGGGGATGGTGAGAATGAATTGAACCGTTGGCCTAATGTGAACACGAAAGAATCGGTAGAAAGAGGGGGTCGGGTAAGGAATAGTGGAGGTGCCCGGGGCGTCCTTCGCCTTTGTGGGTGGTGGAGCCTCTAGCCTGTCGTCCGCTGTTTAGCTCGGGCAGAACGAGCGCTGGCTTGCAGCTCCAGGTAGACAGTTGGAAATCTATATCCCGGGTCTGTTCCATGAGGTTGCCAGGTGATGTTGTGGACTGATGTTGGACTAGAAGGGCCCTGGTGGAAGTGCACATCGCGACACTGTTAGCGCAAACGCGACATCGGCGCCTTTTCGCATTTTATTAGGAAAGAGTATTAGTGGGCACACAATTTTACCCCTTATATTAGAGCCCTAAATGAGCTCTTTTTATAGCAATGATATCTTTGATGACAACCTTTCGGTTCTAAAAGAAAAATACAGAAAACTGGCGATCGCTTGTTCGCTCTAACAGTGTCGCGCTCTTTACGTCGTGGGCTCGACGTGGCATCTTTAGAGCTTGGCAAGTGGAATCACTTTGGTGACGGCGTTTCCGAGTTGCTTTAGGCTCTTACAGAACCTCCTTCCCTGCTTGATGAGGGAAGCGTTTTTAAGCTATCGAGACGGGACTACACCCTTAGTCGGTTTACCGTCGTACATTATTTCAGATGTGCAGCCTTTGCAATGAAGGTTACAATGTAACCAATAAATGCGCGCCCCTACACAGTGGTTTTATGAAAATATTTGAAAGGAGTTTCGCATCACCTTTCAAGTAGCATCCGCGCTACAGCTGCCCTCGTACACGTTGTGAATATTCCCAAGCGTCTAATTCTTCTCTGACGGGATCGAGAGCTAATGACTGCAATGTAGAAAGAGGATCCGCAAATTATGATGCCGAAAATATATCTACATCTAAAATAAAGTATACGAAGTAATTCTGAGCATGTTGTTCCAGATGATTGGTTCATGTTCTGTGCTACATCACGCACTTCATACTTTTCATTCGCATGAGCATGTATTCGCCATCGTTTAACTAAAACCGGGAGTTATTAAGACTCAGGGTAGCACTTGTTTGTTCTCTTTTTGACCCAAGCGCCTTGGCTATTCACAAAAGAGCTTCGTTTCTCATGAGAAATAAATACAAGATGTAAAATAGATATATCTGGGCAGGTTAGCTGGTGAACGGTAATACTTATAATAACCTAAGACAAGGGCTAGAATAAAAAACAAAAAATGTTGAAACCTCTTTGTGTTGTTCCTTTTTTTCTTTATGTTTGTTTCTTGACTCAAGGTTTTATCTGCATGCAACCTGGTTTAAATACTGTTTGAACCCATAACATAGAAACAAAAACGATCGGTACATGTGGGGTGACATTCTTTTAATCTTTTGGAATTAGGTAGAAATAAACGAGACTTGTTCAAAATATTATGGGAGGACGTCTCGCTACCAGTTTTTTTGTCTATGCGAACGATATCACGTTCGAGTTTTTCATTCGTGATTCAAAGGTTTTGATGGACGTTGAGCCAGAAAGAGAAGTGGGCCGTGAACCTGTCCTTGATGAGGGTGTGTGTCCTGTAGCTCTCCAGAACACCTTTTTTATTCCCGAAAATCCATATTTTTAAATCAAAAACAGCTTTATTTATACTTATGAGGCACGTAGGCAAGGGAAGAAAACAGAAAAAGTAGGGGGGGGGGCAACTTAACGACTCCTTAGAATTTGAGGCGTCGTTGTGTTGTCTCCTTTTTTACTTTTTTCTTTTTGTATCAGAGTTTTATAAGTATGACCGTTCAACAGCTAGAATGCGCTGTTATCCTTATTTTAGAGTTTTATTACACAAATTACATGCTGTCCGGAGGGCTCGCCAAAAGTAAAAATACAATTACAAGCTCATATCTTGAAGACAGGCCTTGGTACCTGGAAAACCTTCTATAATCGGAACCGTTTCCGTAAAGTTCTACTGTGACGCTTGAAGATTGGCCACACCTTCCTCCCTTATCGATACCCTTTTATTGGTCAGGAACCACCCGCGTGCAGCCATTGTGACACTTTGTTTCTTCTACATATTTTTTATAGAAGTTTTCTTTCCTGAGCTTTTCGAGTACTGATTCCTGTCCATCCTACCCTGTTCCTAAAGGGCAGCCTCTGATATCAATTAACCGTCTTTTAGCTTTTCTCAAAGATATATAAATTGTACACACACTATAGCGGAATTTATTTCTTGTACAGCGTTTCTAGGTGTTTTCAGTTTACCTAGTATGGGGCAGTATGACCATCGAAGCTTTTGAGCCATAAAATCGACAAAACAACAACAATTACAGTCATTTTTGGTCAGAAAGAATTTGTTCACTGAGATTCAAATGCTATAAAAATGGTCGCGAGAGAAACAATAAAGATAAAATCAATATAAATTGTACTTCCAATGTTTCAATTCAACTTGGCAGCAAATCTAAGAAGATCCTTGGAATATGAAGTTTTTTTTATAGTTTTGTTTGCTTGTGTGCGTGTTTCTTGTAGTTACCACTGAGGGTCGCTCCATCCGATTGTTCTTCAATCGAAAAGTAGTGAAAGCGCACAATAAAGATGAATACGAAGACGGAGAGGCAAACAGAACGAGCGCTGTTTGCCTCTCCGTCTTCGTATTCGTCTTTATTGTGCGCTTTCACTACTTTTCAACATGCATAACCAACTCGCCTGCATCGCTACATTAGTTCTTCAATCGTAGTCAGTACTCATATTTCTTTGTTGTTTTAGGGGGGGGGGGGAGAAGAAGGTTAAGTATTCCCCTTCAGTGTACAAGGTCGGCGTGTACCTGTATTGTCGCCCGTCTTCCAAGTTGGTTATTTTAGAGGGTTTTGTTGGTCATTTTGAAAGGAAGTGTCTCATGGTCATAGCGATTGTGAAAAAAAGTTTATACGTAGTTTAGATGAATGGGTATACCAGAATCAATGTCTTGATTTTAAGAGGTCATTTGCTTGTTTTGTACGCAAAGAGTGCGGGTGTATATAAGGAGCGTGAAAAAAAAAAATAGTTCCGTTTGAGACGTTCTTCGACTCTTGTCTTTTTCCTCGACTTAAAATATATTTGATTTCTTCGCACCACAGTTTCAGGTGTTACAGTGTATAATTATCACCAGCTTTCCTGCAGGCTCACGGTTATTTTGTTATTCAATTATACGTAAAAAGGTTAAACGCGAAATTAACAAACCGAACCAGAAATTCGAAATTTAAGTACCCACATACTAGTGATGCGGCTGAGCAGACTACTTATCCGGAAAACAGTAAAAGAAGCAGAAAATAAAATGAGGAAGGAAAGAACGTAACAGAAATCAGTTTTAGCAATGAGTCAGAATGAGTGGCTCATTCAGTAAGTCATTCTTCTGAGTCATTTTGACTCAGAAGAAAAAGGTTGCCTTCCGAACGCCTGGCCAGTGGACAGCGTTTGGCTAGACACGAGGTAGTAAGATGGGCTCGGTTCGCAACGGCCTAGGGCTACGTCATGGAACGAGGTTGTCTCAATAAAATCAGCGGAATAAGGTTCATAAAAGAAACGACAAAATCGTACCCCATTTCGACATGGTCTGCAGCAAAGCTCCACAAAAACAACCCTGTTTCTTTAAATGCGTTAGACTTTATTTCCCTAATACATGCTCCAATCTTCGGTTCAAACAGTCGCAGTTTTGAATGGACTGGACTGGTTTGGTGAGGGCGCGACGCGGTTTCCGCTGTGCTCTTTTGCTTTGTTCGTTTGCCCGATACTTTCACTTTCCCTCCACGGGATAGGAAAAGAGTCTTTAAGCACGCTTCCAATGACATGCTGCAGTGGACGCACACTCCTGTTAAGTTGGCACCGGATCATAGGCACATGATTTGGTTTTCGCAGTTTGCACAGCGTACTCGACAACGTAAAACAAGGGGTGTTCGAATTGTGGTTCGAATCCAATAGCACAATGTCATCCCTAGCTTCTACACTGTTGAAAGGAGCGGCCGTCTTGGCTTTCCCTTGCATTGTCAAAAAAATCAATGACGCAGCGCTATTCGATTCGAACCACTATTCGTACAAGCCTACATGGTAAAACCGATGCGCATTGACAACGCCGTTTCCGCCGAAACCCGGGAGAACAGGCTGGTTTTGCGAAGAAAACAGTATGCGGCCAATTACGAGGTTGAAATTTCACTTTTTTTGCGTCGGAAATTCTGCGCTAAATGATAATGCGTTCCGTGGAGAGTCAGCGTTGCGACAGCAAGAACTTATTCATCATTTTTGTTTGTCTTATACAGGGTGTCACAAAAGAAAATTTACACGGTCTTTTTTACCGCAAAAATAAACTAGGCATCGCCAAACGCTCATTCTGCGCCCAAAGGTAGCGCTAGAGGTCACAACCAGATGCCAAAGTTTCAGCCTGATCCGATAACTTAATCAAAAGTTATAAGTGATTTTCTGAAAATTTCAATGGGAAAATGGCGACCGACGGAGTTTTCGAACACATGGTGCTCTATAGCACCAGAAACCGAAAACGGGCAAAAATGGGCTCCATTTTCCCATTGAAATTTTCAGAAAATCGCTTATAACTTTTGATTAAGTTATCGGATCGGGCTGAAACTTTGCCATCTGTTTGTGGCCTCTAGCGCTACCTTTGGGAGGAGAATGAGCGTTCCGCGCTGCCTAGTTTATTTTTGCGGTAAAAAAGACCGTGTAAATTTTCTTTTGTGACACCCTTTACATGCCTGTATAATGTGCACAGTTTATTTACCCCGGCCGTAAAACACGCTTCACACTTTTCGGGAACTCCCGGTGCAATGAAATTACAGGTTAGGTATATTTAAGATGTTAGGTTTTAAAAATAAGAAAAAAGAATTAGGGTCGCGTGGGGCATTTTGATCATCACTGTTGCCTGTTGTTGTAATTATCTACTCATTGGTAATAGAACCCTCAGCAAATCGCACCTGGCTCACATTACATTGTTTTCAGGTACCTCGAAGAAAGTGAAATGAACATTCTAGGTACATTTTACATGCCATAGTACAACAAAAATCACGCATAGTTTTCAGCAGTCTCACAATAAATTTCAGAAATCTGCAAATAATGATAATCGTGATCGTCTTTTCAGTAATTTTGCGTTTGTGTACTCAATAATGTGCTGGTTGAAATTTTGTATGACCGTTCAAGTAGTCCACACCCAATATGCCGGCTTAAGGGTGGCTTACTATTTTGTCATGTAACAATATTTATTGAAGGAGTTAGGAAAATAACCAACTCGTCTTAACTCTCATCGCCAACTACGGTGGACTTTATCACCTGTAAATAACTAAATGTTTGCAGCGACACTTATCTCCGAAGTCATATAATGCAGAGAATGCAATATTTGAGAAGCGATTGTTTAAATTAGGTTATTAAAGGAATATTTCGGAGGCTAAGAAATGTATCATTTCTGAGGTGACCACGCTTATGTGCCGATGTAGTTTTGCTTCATGAAAGCAGCGCTTTGCGAAAACCTTTCGAAGCCCTTGGTAGGATATTGTTCATCACCTAACAAAATATGGTACCTTTTCAGGCCTACACACTAGATCCACCGGTACGTCTACTTTCCCGAATATAATTGATGTAACCAAGCCTGAACATCCAAGAAATTGTGAATGCCAAGGGAAAAAAAAACTATCTATAGGCATTTCACCCAGTTAAAAACAGTTAAAGGCAGCGCACGGGAAAATATTCACAGTGCTGGGCAACACACATGGCGTGTGCGTGTCGTGTAGGTTGAATAAAGACATTGATTTAAGCTCGTTATTTCATGAAGATTTAGAAGTTTAAAAGCGCAACACAACTAGGACGAAGAAGGAAACAAAAACGACAGGGGCACGAGGGCCTGTCCGTGTCATGTCTGTTTTCTTCTTCGTCCTTGTTGTTTTGCGCTTTTAACATTTAAATGATTTTGTATATGTATATATATATATATATATATATATATATATATATATATATAATCTTCTCTGCCGCTATTTTCTTTTTTGTTGTTTTTCCCCGCGTTAAAGTAGCGGTCTGTGCTGAGCGCGCGATATATTGTTCAACATGCACGCAGCGGTGTGACATACGCGGATGTCACTCCAAGGTCTAAAGTCGCTGACACGTTAAGAACCCAGCAGGTGTTTCACCTTGAGAGACAGCATTCTGCCTTGACGACTGGTTGAGTGCGCAGTTAAAACTCCTCGGAAGGTACAGAGAGCGTGTTAGAGGCGGATCATCTACCGGATTCTGATCCTGTCACCGACAATATACATTTTTACTGAAGGGGGAAGGGCGTTTTTTTCCAATTCGAGATGCAAGCTGAGTGAAAAAAAATTTTTTTTATTACTGTCCGCAGTTTTTGTATTATGCTTACTAAAGTGTGACGTAGAGACCCTGCAGCCTTCTCCTTTTCACTAAGGGTGTGCGAATATTAATATTTCCGAATACGAATAGTTAGCTTCCAATATCGAATTGAATATCGAATAGTCGAAGGCAGGTGCATTTATTCACAGCATATTTTTTCACATGTCACTGGAACTGCAGTTAATTTTTCTTTATATTTTGATTTTTTAAATTTTTGAACTGCAGAACTGCAGTTGATTTTTCTGCATAACAACTTGTAGTCTTCCCTGAAACTAGGATTTTCGTCTTTGTTTTTATTCTCGTTAACATCAGTGAGACACTGGTGTTAACGAGAATAAAAGCACGAAAACGAAAATTCTAGTTGTAGGAAAGATCACAAGTTGTTACGCAGAAAACTTAACTGCTACACATGGTCAGGTAAGAGGCGCTACCTTCAAACAAAAATTACACCTCCAGCCCCCAAAAAAAAAATCTCTCATTTGGCATTGAAGTGGCAGCCATTTCCAGGTATTTGATGCAAAGCTTCGCCAGACTCGCATACATTAAGCACCCGACAATTCATCACCACTCACAGGGATCACTCTCTCTCTTTAGCAGTTCCTCCTCCGCATACGCTACAACTTCCCATTCTGAAGCTGAAACCGCTTTGCTTTCCATTGCACTTTTGGCTAAGGGGTCAAATGTTTGCCAAACATCTGCTGACGGCGTTGAGCCTTGGTCTTGGGACTATGTTGCAACTTTCGGCTGGGTGTCTTCAGCAGCATCACATGAGGCTAGCTCTTGCTGCACCAGAGCTTTTAGCCATAATAATGTTTCCTTTTCGGCTTTAAAAATAGTGGACTCTGAAGCGTGGGTCCAAGAGCCTAGCAAGGCATGCTTCCTTGTCCCCCTCATACAGAGTGAACCTTGCCTTGATGAATCTTATCAGTTCTGCGGGAAATTCTAATGCCCAGCACAGTTACCTAAACTGTGGAGCATGCGAAAAATCATAGGAACTTGGGAGGCCAAAAACGGATTCTTCTCAGCACTGGCAATAACAGTGGCATCAAACAATGGCTTCAATGCTTGTACATATTCAGAAGCATCTTTCTATTCTGATGAACCAAGTCCATCGATGTCACAGTTCGAGGTAGCAAGCTCCACAGTGACTGCTTCTTTGAGTTCCAGAAGGCAAGACAACATTAGATACTGGCTATCCCATCTCGTCTCCACGTCTTGCACCAGGCGTAGTGCGTACTTTTTCCATCTTCTTTTAGCACTCCTCAAGCCATTTTCAGAGCTGATGAACTGTGCTTGTAATGACCCACAATATGCCTCACTTTCTTGCACAGGCGATCAATGGCTGGCGAACGGAATCTCGGGCCATTAATCGCCAGTTGAAGCGTATGGGCGAAACACGATCTTTCAGTCCACGGAAGAATCCTTACCGCAGCACGGATGTTTCGCCCGTTATCCGTTGCGATAAACTTCGCACATTCATCTGGTATCTCACAGTGACATCACATTTCGTCCAGCATATTTGCGATATTCACAGCACTTTGACTGGCAGCCATGTGTCCAGCGTTCAGTGTGAACCGCTTCATCGTGAATTTTGGAGTGAGTAGATGGTACGTGAAGCTCACGTAACTTTCGTTAGTGCTCGATGTCCACATGTCGCTTGTGAAGGCAACTGCGGTAGTGCCGCCTTCAAAGGCACGAGCACGTGCGAGAGTGTAGAGCGGGACGGTAGCTGACAGTTGGCAACGGCTTCTGTCAGAAGTTCTTTGAAGCCGTGGTCTTCCACAATGCTGTAAGGCTGTAAATCAAGCGCCACCATGGCGGCCACCTTGTCATTTAGCGCTCGCACCCTCTTTTCTGGCAGGGGCTTCGTGCGACGCACGAGGTCCGTCAGCGTCTTTTGAACTTTTCCTGGCATACCGCTGGTATGCCAGGAAACTCCCACAATACTCTTTCAACAACGCAGGATGTACTTTGAGGTGGTTGACAAGGGGTTTGTCGTACCTGTGGGCGTTTTGAGCGTTGACTCGCATGCGTACGTTGTGCCATCGGTGCCGACACCCTCGCAAAATATTTCCAAATAGCGCTCCTCTCTCTTCGTTTTGGTGCCAAGTTCTCGTTCGTTCCTCCACTTTGCACACGGTTCCCCGCAATCACCTCTATCCGCCATAACACGGGTGGGCGAACGCGATAATGAGCACAGTTTAAAAAGTCAGGAGTCACAAGGGAACAGAAACTCGCAGATTACCGCTACCGACACCGACGCCACCAGTTTAGGTTAAAGCCGCCGTGCAGCTAGGTCGCTGTCAATGGGCCTTGCTTACCGAAATCGAAACCAAAACTTACGATTGCGAATACGTTCTCGATTATTCGAATTATTTCGAATATTCGTTTTACGACGAATATTCGAAATATAGCAAAGACTTAGTTTACCAATCAAATACGAATATTAAATGTGTAATATTCGATTCGTATTCGAAATTTCGAATATTCGCCCACCCCTACTTTCTACCTTCCTGAAAAAATGTATGGTAAAATATTTAATGCGGTTAAATCAAATATTTGTCATTGCGCATATGGCCCGCACTTTTATTTTTCAGAAAGCAAGTTTGGCTCACATGTTGAGTGTGCCGAATCCAAAGTCTACGTTTGTGCTCTCCCTGAACCTGCAGGCCATTAAGTACCGAGTATCGTCTTTCGTGACGAGGCCTTCCGTCAAGGGAGCCCGAAGTCACAACCGTGTCTTTCTTTCGATCCCACATCCTTTGAACGGGTGAGCACTCATCATTCAAGCACGGTAACGAATGTTATGCCAGGTGGCAATGATACAGAGGATATTTCATTTTAAACCGGGCAAATAAAAGTGTAAGGTGTAAAGTTATTCTCGAAAAAACAAAATATGTTTGAATATTTTGGCTTTAATCATATTAAAATTTGTTAAAATTTCGCAAGCTTCGTTTTCGCGGCAGAGCCTCAGAAAACGTGCTCAGCAGCACGGCGATACTTAGCCAGTGTCGTGACAGTGGCGGCCGAGAATCGGTTTCGCTATCGGCCAAATGTACGTTTTTTCACCACGTTCCGATATCCGGCAAGCATTGGCGTGCCGTCGTTTTGCCACAGAACTAATATTGACACAATGTTGTGGGAATACTCTAGGAATTAAACTTTCGCTCAGATAACGGCACAATATCGTGCGAGCACTTTACGGATCGGCCCGTGTGTCGGCCGGGCGTCGGATATGCAGAGGGCAAGTTCGTCTGCATCTTGCGCAGGGGCTGCTGTGACGTCAGAACGCCGAGCCCTGATTGGCTCAAACGAAAAGATAGTGGGTCGCCGAGACCCACTATCTGAGGCAACGTGGACGTTATTTTGTTTACATGCCACTACTAGAAGCTCGTTACATGGCACGCAAACAGCGTCTCGGTAAGGATCATGGGCCGGGCCCGGGGGGGGCTCGCCCCCCTCCTTTCGGATCTTATTAGGGGGCACGAGCGCCGATGCCCCCTCGAAGTCTACGCCTATGCCTGTCTTACCTTTATGAGCGAGCTCGACTTTGCCTTTCAGAGAGGACAGGCGAAATAACTCGAGCGGTACGATGTGTTTTTGTCTAACAACTAGAAGACACGTATCAAGGAGCGAAGCCAAAGGACTCACGGGCGAGGTGGCCGACGCGCCGAGGTCTGTTTGCTAACAACCGAGAACGAGGGTGGTTAGCGTCCGCAAGTTCCCCCTTTCGTGTGCGGCGTCGAGCGTATGCGCGGAAGTTATGTCGTAGACTCGTTGACACCAAGAAGTAATTATTGTTTTTATTTTTGGCGAAATTTTATGGAAACTTATTTTTCTATGCCCTGTTATTTAAACAGACGAACACTTGCTCGGGGGTAATCCGATGGACTTCAATTAGTCCTCTGTATTTACTGAAGTCACTTTTTTAAAGCTTTCTGTCTTAACATACAGGGATAAAAACGCGCTGCTTCCTTCAGTGTAGCGCGCGTGCGGCCCCGGACATCTAAGGGCATAGCAGCTCTGTTTCGTGCGGCTAAGAGCCGCTTGTCCCTCTAAGAAGGGTGCAAGGTGCAGAGAACCACGCACCTATTTAATAGGCTAGAGTCTCGTTTGTTATCGGAATTAACCAGGCAAATCGCTCCACCAACTAAGAACGGACATGCACCACCATCCACCGAATCAAGAAAGAGCTGTCAATCTGTCAATCCTCCCAGAAATTTAAAATGCGACACACCGTCGTGAATGCGCCCACCATATCCGAAGACGCAGCACGTTTTCATTTCCCCTGGTAACACTGCCCCTGGGACAGCGCCTGGTCGGAGCCGACCTCTAAATCACACAAAACAGAAAGCGAAACGTTCCTTTTTTTTTTTTGACCAGCAACCACGCGAAGGATTCACGGCTACAGCTACAGCTGCTACAGCACGTCCGCCATTGCCGACGCCGAGATGTTTACATCTGCGACCCCCCTCCCCCCCCTCCTCGAGGAGGCGGAGCTTACTATAACCTCCTCTCCCACCTTCACACCTCCTTTCCCATGCGCAGAAGACCGAACTGCGCCCACTTTTGCAAGGCGCATACGTCTCTTCTCTATCGGCCGGACGTCGTGCTTTATATCGGCCGTTGTATATAAATGTTTGCATATCAATCGTATACACGGAAAAAGGAATGGTTTTTCGATCGCTCCGAGAAGTTTATTAAAACGCTATCATGACACATAGCTCGATACCCACACATTTAGAAAAGTGATACTTCTCTGCGGAATAAAAAACTAATATTAAGTATAATTACAGTGTTTTCATGCAAAGCAAAACTCGTAAATTTGAACACGAAGGACCGTGAAGCTTAGAAAGACATAGTAGTTTGTTCCGATCAGGTCTGGCCCTAGGGGTGGGCGATCTGTGCGTATTTTTTCGGTCGCGCACCAGTCACCTAGCTGTGTTTGGAGAATTGTGTTTGTCCTTTGTCCCTCTTGTTCCCCTTTTCCAGGGAGTATTTTCGCCTAGAACTTGTTTGTTTTCATGGTCTTTATATTCAGTTGTTAATCAACAAGAACCATAGAGCTTTACGTATTTTAAACATCAGAAAATTAGAATGTCACAACACTCGTTATCAAGTTTGATTACAATGGTGTCTTGATGGGCGCAAAATCACATTTTCACGCTTGCTACATTTAATATATGCGAAGATTTAAATTTTGTCAATCACCTAAAGCTCAAGAAAACTGTGGTCGTGCTAGTACGATAGCTATAGGCTAATCGTGAATATTGCTCAAGCGATATTGATTATTTCCTTCAATATTATTTTACATTTTCACAACCACACTCCTTAGAAATTTTGTGTAGGTTTCCTATCAATATGTTAAAAGTATAATATGCCGTAATTCAAAAGCACGCCTACTTGAACAACTTTATTCGACTCCTTCGCCGACATTCCTTGCTGAAGTGCAGTCGGGTCTTACGTCTCCATCACGTTATTGAGACATCTCGTCATCCCTGCTACAATCATGCCTTCATTTTCTAACCGAAGACAACGTAACCTGCGGACTATGGAACCATGTGGATCCGGTACAACCAGGACACGGTGGCCTTACCGAAACACCGCAGCGCCCCAATCCTTCATCACAAAGAAAGAGATGAAAAAAAAAATCCAGGATGATTTTTATGGTTTGAGAGCTGGGAGAGGGTGACGCATTTAGTTCAGGTGGTGTTTAGGAAAGAGTTTTTTTATTGAAACATATTACTTCACACCATTGTCTTTTTTTGACGATGCGCGGGCTTTTTTTCAGCACCTCCCAGATACAAAAACTTTGCTATGCATTTCGTGGGTCACCAAGAGAGAGAAACAAAACGAGCTTTCATTTTCTTTCCACTCCTCCTCCTTCCGCGCGCTCTTTTTGCATCACCTGTTTCTGCTCCTCTGTTTCTTGCCCCTTCCACGACTCTCCACTCCGCGCGCTTTCTCGCACCACCTGCTTCTAGTCCTCACGTTCCTGTGCGCTGGGTCCGTAGCTCAGACAGTAGCCAAATCGGCTACCACTAAGGGGACCAGGTTTCAATATATGGCTCCGATTTCCGCCTTTTTTCAAGATCGATTAGCGTTTACGGACTGACCGACTTGTACATTTCTGTGCTTACGTGGCTCCTGAGGTTGGTTAGCCTAACAAAGCTACCGACTTAAAATCATTTTTAGAGTGACAGAAAAAAAAACTAAAGCCGTTTGCAACTCCCTGTAACGCCGAATTAGAGCGCAGCTCTTGAGGACGAGGAGGGGAAGGTACGGAGAGGAGGCTATGCCCCTCCTCCTCTCATGCTTGCCTCCCATTTAGGGGAAAATTTTCCGATAAATTTAGCGGGGAAATTTTTTCGCTAGATTTAGCGAGAAATTGTTCCGCTTGATTTAGCGGGGACATTTTTCCGCTAAATTTAGCGGGGAAATTTTTCCGCTAAGTCTATAGTTGGTGACAGGTCAAGAACGAAGTGGAAGCTCCTCCCACCTCTCTCCCCTTTGGCATAGCGAACGCTGGAGAGGAGGCGACCTTCTCTCCACCGCTCGCTCCGCTGAAGTGGAAAGGGGTGGGAGGAGCTTCCACTTCGTTCTTGACCTGTCACCGACTATAGTGAGGAAATTTTTTCCCACTAGCTAGATTTAGCAGGGAAAATTTGCTGCTAAATTTTGCACGGCAATTTTTCCGCTACATTTAGCGGGGAAATTTTTTCCGCTAGATTTAGCAGGGAAGATTTTCCGCTAACTTTAGCGGGGAAATTTTCCGTCTAAATCTAGCGATGAAATTTTTCCGCTAGCGTGTAAATGTTTCCGCTAGATCTAGCGGGGAAATGTTTCCGCTAGATTTAGCGGGGAAATTTTTCTGCTAGATTTAGCAGGGAAACTTTTCCGCTAAATTTAGTGGGGAAATATTGCAGTTAAATCTAGTGGGAAAATTTTTCCGCTAGATCTAGCGGTGAAATTTTTCCGCTAGATTTAGCGGGGAAGTTTTTCCGCTAAATTTAGCTGGGAAATTTACCCATAATGCACCACGCAATTACGCCGACGGCGACGGCGACGCGGACGGCGACGCCGACGCCGACACCGCTCAAGCCGGAAACAAGCGCCTAAGAGCTGCGCTCTTAAAAAAAGAAAGATAGAGAGAGACGTCCTTGTTCAGAAGCATGTTCGTCCCTGCTTTTTTTTCTTTGTCCTTCTGCTTAGTCTTGGTCTGCAGGCAAACTGGGGATCCACAGGATTGGGCCAGGTTGCCCCGTGCTATATCGTCCTCGGAAATTTTCACCGAGAGGGGGCCAGGTGCAATTGGCCACTCGTACAGCCCTCCGCCGCGGAGAAAAGGCCGTCGCAGCATATGCGTGGGAACATTTTGAGTCACGGCGAAGTCGAAAACTATTAATAAATGACTGTAGTCGGTGACAGGTTAAAAGGACCATGTAATTACCTTTTACTTTTGGCAAAATAACTTTTACACTAAACCTTCAACGTTCCCTGAATGCCGGACAGGCATCCGTTTTAGTCTCGGTTCATTGACTTCTACACAAAAAATTAATGAAATATCGACTTTTTCTTTCTCTCCAACTGACCGCAAAACAAGTTGCGGCGTAATTTTGACGGTCGTGACGTACTCTGGCACAGGAACCGGAAGTTCTCTCGGCCGTAGGAGAATGGGAGCGTTAGCCGCGGCGAGCTGGGGGTGCGCTGGTAGGTTTTACTGCGCTGATGGCGCTGATGTCACCGACGTATTTTCTGAATCGGCGCCTCATCGCCGCGATAGCCATGGACACATCGCAGCTGAGCGAAATTCAATGAGATATGTTGCGCTACAGCGACAGCATGGGACTAGTCCCATACGCCGGTATGCCTGTTGGGAAATGCGGCGAGTCTTCCGGTGAAGACTCCAGAAGTCAACCCATCTGTCATTGTTGGGAAAAGGCGGCCCGTGCCAGTCGTTTGCAAAGCGACGTAGATAGAAAAAATTGCCGTGGTGTTTTTCGCGGCCTCGGAGATGCGGGAGCGAGCCGACGTTAAAAAATATACGTTTTAACTACGACAGTGTCAGCAAGAGCCACGTAAATACCTGTTCACACTCGGAGCGGACGCGCGCGTTTGATGGAAGTGCTGTATTCGCGCTGTTCGTAACCGCTTCGGGACCGATCTTTTACGATTGCAACTCGATACTGACGTGACACTCGGCAAAGGAAGGTCGGACCGGCATTGCACGTAGCTGCCACGAACAGTTATAGCTCGACAACTACGTGCAGTCGTGTCAGAATAAAAATGGCATACTGATAACAAAGTGTACATACCGTGTTACTAAGGTAATCCATACGGCGTTTATTCGAGCTCTATATCACACAAAACAGGAAGATAGAATCGACGAGTCCCTTTTCGACGACAGTGTTCGTCAGCACTGCCTCGGAAAACAAGGAAATGACAAGAGGAAGAGATTGACCTCACCTCTTCATCTAAAATTGAGGCCAACGATCAAACTATAATACGGGAAGGGTCCACAAGGGTCGCGCGGGCATATTCCATTCAGCACGCCAGCTGGTCATGGGCAGACGGTCTTGTCCAAAAACCGTTGAAGCAACGCTGCGCCGAGTCGGAGTGCCTGCTAGGCCTATATTCTGCCGAGCTCGCTTGGTCGGCGTCGGTGGATTCGTGGCCGTTGTAGCTTTTCTCGGGTGTTTTTGGTTCCAGCGTTCTTGTTCGCCGTGGTCTGTTTCAAGTACTTTTTTACTTTTTTCTTGCTGCTTGAAGTCGGGACGCGCGAGAAGAACATGTAAAAAAATAAACGTTCGTTGGTCGTCGCGATCAAGTAACAGAGCGACGCTGTCGGCCCTACTGCGCAAAGCGCAGAAGGATATTTTTCTTGCTTCGTTTACCACACGATAGATGGTGCTTGGCTCTCAGCGTTATCAAATTCGGCAATTTTCGTGGTATCTTTAATTATGCTACAAAATGTGGATCTAAATATTATTTAACAAAACTTTTAGGAAACATTCGCCGGCTATTTATTGTTTATGATCGCGGTGCCGGTGAGGTAGGCTCTTACCCAATAGGCGACGTGGATTCGGCTGGGCTGACGTGCTGCGGTTCCGCGGATGCATCGCAGTGAAAAGACAGAGAGCTTTCGAAGGAAAGAAGGCGCAAAAGAGTCCAGTTTTCGTTTAAAAGCTCTATAGCGAAGAATTTTTTTGGCTCCCTATTTTTGTGTTTTTGCGTTTCTTTCACACCTTTTACGACGATTGGTGGATGAAATTCGATTTCAGAAATCGTTTCATGGTACCTTTCAGAACTCACGCCAAGGGAAATGAAGGCTGGGGAGGAGGAAGGAAATGGAATGCGGGAGAGGCGAGGAAGAAACATCCCCCTTTTTCCAGCATTCCACCAGCTCTATTGAAAATTGTCTATGAGACCCACTAGGATTTCTGAAATGTTTTGACGTACCCATCAAAAATGTTTGACCTATCTAGGATGTCCTTAAAACATTTTTTTAAGGGGCCAAACGTACCGTTTATAAATCCTTAAATGATGTAAGAGACCCGCCATAGATTTTAGAGAGGCCTGTTGTGTCTGCCCCAAACCATTCCGTGAAACCACAGCACCCATCATGATCGTTTTAACGGATCTGCGCGGGAGATCACGTGACCCTTCAAGATATATGCATCGGGGATCCCGCTGGACCATTTTGTTCCGGGCGGTTGCGACAAGGTTTAGAAATTGAAGTGGCGTTCGCCTGTTCTTTCTCGTCCTGGCCCTGACGCGGCTCCACGGAGTAGGAAATGGGCGCGCACGATAAAAGCAGTTCTGTAAGGGAGGTCGCTTCTCTCCTCTTCAATTCTCCTATAGT
Organism: Ixodes ricinus; assembly: GCA_037355805.1. Lineage (NCBI taxonomy): Eukaryota > Metazoa > Arthropoda > Arachnida > Ixodida > Ixodidae > Ixodes > Ixodes ricinus. Next base: position 39,450 of record JAZHYW010032820.1, read on the forward strand.
TTCCGCCCACTCCCCCCTTGCAGAGTTTTTCTTCGCCAATTCATCGCTCACGAGGGAGAGAGGGTGCATCGGGAAAATGGGAGAGGGTGTTTTTCTGTGTGTGTAGATATCTTCGCCAATTCATCGCTCACGAGGGAGAGAGAGGGGTGCATCGGGAAAATGGGAGAGGGGTGTTTTTCTGTGTGTTTGTAGATAACCTGTTTCAGTCAGTCGAAATACAGCTTTCGTCAGAAGCTGGTCGCCATGTTTTTTTTTTTCGTCAACGAGCGCAAACTAAATGCACAACAACGAACGGACGCTCAGCGTCGGCTTCAAGTTTCTTGCTTGGGACTTATCTTCTAGAGCAGTTGGGTGTGTGGGTGTGTAGATCAAGAGGGTATCTTCTTTATCTGTACCCCATAGGTCGACGTAGGGGGCCGAACGCCAAGAAGCACGGCCACACCTGCGGCAGGTTCCCACCCTGCGGCCTTCAGCCCATGTCGCGTTTGCGTTTTCTTTCTGATATCGCCGTTGAAATTAGTACCGTCGCCTGCCTAACATTAAGACCGATCGATTGACACCAATTTCATCGCAATCAGACCGACCATTTATCAAAAAACGGCACTTGAAGACCGAACTACGCAGCAATAAGAAGCTAGGCCTAACCACGCCACGGGGGCAGGGGCGGCGGATGAAGCCGAAACTGCCGCGCCGGAGACCCCGGCGAACTGATCCCCAGCAGCGACGGAGCCGAACCCCAACGAAAACACAATGGAATTCGACGAGCTAAGCGGCCGCACGTTATCCCACCCCGGCCCGTGGAAGAAAATGCTCACCGACAGACGTAAAGCCAAGCAGCAAGCCTTTTCCAAGGAACATGCAGGCGGCGCCCGGTAGGCCTATTGGTTTCTCCGCGCTTCGCGAGCCCCCAGACTCCCCGACACCGGTTATAAAGTCATATACTGCCCGCGAGAAAGACTCCACATAGCGGCTTGGAGCGACTGACAACTTACAGCAAGCATAAAACATGTCGGACGAATACCCGGAGGAGCCTTCAACCAACGCGCGGTAATTCAATAGTAGCAGTCCAAAACCTCATCGTGGCCAACACTCCCTAAAGGCCTGTCGAAACAGGATACTACAAAACTCACGACTCCCGCAAATCGTGCTGCGCTCCGCTTCCGGCCGTCGGGGGAAAACTTCCTCCCTGTCAAATCTGCCGGGGGAAACTTCCCCCGTCAAATCTCCCCCTCGCTTCCTCCACGGCGGCCTTGTTCTGCTCATCACGTGGGTTCGGAGGGCCAGCCACTCACACGCTCCGTTGGCTGTCGGTCAATCGCTCAAGGCCACCGCCGCTTTGGAAGTCCCGAAAACGGGAAAGGGAAGACTCGAGTGTGAGGGGGCAAGCCAGGCGAGCGGGCGTCGTGTCCAAGGTCGTGTCATCTTCCAGCAGTTCTGTGGATTGGATCTGATTCCCGCGGCTCTTGTTCCTAACGTACCTCGTATAGACAAACAAACCTGGTTGGTTTGGAATTTAATAAAATAAATGATATATTCTTAAGTTTTCAGTGTTTCTACATACAACTAAAAGTCTCACTGTTGCGCACTGCACTTTTTTTCTTTTCGAGGTATGAGCATGGATTTTGACGAAAAAGCTTAGCTCGGGGCGGCCGAAACGCGCGCTTCGACGCAGGAATCTCCCAAATCCACCCGAAGCCGGACCTCTTTGGCCTTCCTGCCGAAGTGACGGCGGTAGCAAGGTCGGCGACTTCGTGAGCCGCGGGAGATCGACAGGCATCAGGCATACCATTGGCAGGTGGCGTGTGGCGTCAAGTCTGACGAGCACCGACGTCAGCGACAAGTGGAGGAGGCGAGGAGGAAAGTCGTGAATTTGGCTTGGCCGGTGTCTAAACAGACATTCGACCGACGATTGCCGGACGGTTCAATTTTGACGAATTTTGCAGGAGTCGTGTGGCCTGACAACTTTTGTAGTAGCCTGTTTGGACAGGCCTTAAGACGCCCTTAGCGACGTCACATCGCTACAACTGGATGACGCTACGTATGAGATCTCGCCGTACGTTAAGCCTTTCCGCGGAACAGTACGGGGAGTAATACGGCTTAGACTCCGGAATCACCAGGGAGGAGCTTCCGAACATCATTGGTTCTACGGGACGTAAAATACAACAGGCAAGAAAGCTAGGCAAGTCCACCTCAGCAGTTGTAACATTTGACGGCCCGCACGTCCCTTTTTACATCCATGCTCAGGTGTTGTACACTTGCTGCCGCCTCTACAGACATCCAGTGTCGCTCGCTCTGTAGTGACATTGGGCATGGACGGGATATTCACCCTAATCCGGAGGCGACCGTGTGCGAGCAGTGTCATGAACGAAACCTCGCCCCGGAACACAAGAGCACCCCAAAATGTAAGCTGTGTTTACTCGACCACCTCACGGCTAGCAAACACTGCCGTATGAAGCTCCGCCCACCACCACCGCCACTGCACGTCCGGAAGTGCTCGAACTACGCCGAATATATCAGCGGCAGCCTCAACACCAGGCTCCCTCCAGCAGCTCATTCACCACCTTACCCGCAAGCTCAAGTCAACGGTAAACGACGCCACACCCCTTCGCAACAAGAAAGCTGGTCTACAATTGCCCCCCCCCCCCCCCCCAAGAAACGACACCGAATGATATCCCTCGATTTTCCGCACAGCCAGCCCCTGTGCAACTTAACTACCCGCATCATATTACTAGCACGGCAGAATTCAGTAACTAAGAAAACAACATGAATTACAAGCGGAACGCACCGAGAAGTTAGAACGTCGCATAGATGAGCTACTGACCCAATTAGAAACAATCAGGAAGGCACAGGCGCAAAGTACTGTGCAAGCAACGCCCACTTCGAAACCAACAAAACAGCCCTCCGTGTTCCCAACACTACAATGTATTGGAAGGCTCGAAAGATTAGTAGCACAGTGGTAATTTTGGCTAGTTGGTGTAGCAGGGGCCAAACAACAGTACAAAGTATCGCTCCGATTAAAAAAAGACAGGAAGCCAATGTGACAGTCAAGCGCAAGGCCGAATGAAGACCAAGCAAACCGCCCCCAGTGACCTACTTTGAACAACGCCCTCCACGGAGGAATGGGAACACTACCATAGCGCTGGACCCTAAGGGTCTCCCTACACCCCTGATGATTGGACAATGCAATTGTCGCTCATACCACGGCAAGCAAAATTCATGATCGCTCATACCACGGCAAGCAAAATTAACGATCCCTGTTTGCAAAAATACATTTGCCGACCGTCATCGCTCTTCAGGAAACTGACACAGATCAGATAATGCTCAGGGGGTGCACCACGTACATCACCAATCCGGGCGCACGAACGGCAACTTTGGTCCAGACAAAGAGCCGTGCATAGAAGAGTTTGGTCAATGGGAAGAGCGGGACGAGCCAGGTCGTGCACCAGATGGCGATAGAGGGCTTGGCGTGCTCTCTTGGTCAGCCAGAAAGCCGAAAAAATCTCCTGGCGGAGGTAGTAAGAAAGAGCTTTAATATGAGCGTAAGTGTTAAATGTAGTAACTCCTGGTGGTTGAAAACATGATACACGTGATGTTTGGATTATGATCACGCAAAAAGATGTGAAACGAATGTTCCGCTCCAACTCTGTTTTCCTTGGACAGAGTATAACCGCTCGGATGGCAGGTTCCCTGCCTTTGGCGCCTGGCGTACGGAATATGTCGATCGTTCCGCTAGTCGAGCTCTTCCACCATGATTTTGGATGACCGTGATTGAAACATCACGTGCACCATATTTTCAGTCACCAAGAGTTACTCCGACGCACTTATTAATTTCGTTTTCTCGCGACCGCCGCCAAGGTACTATTTCGGGCTTCTGGTTGGCAACATTCGAATTTGTGAAGACACACTGGAACACGCCCAGATCGCTTTCGGCCAATGCCGCCTCCTTATTTGCCTCCTATGCTTCTCAATAAATGCCCAAACTCTCTTTATATACGGCTCTGGTCTAGTCAAGCCAGACAGCGCAAACACAGACCCTCCCCACAACCTTGGACTACGTTTTCGTACAGCTAATCACAAAGAAAGAAGACACACGCCGCCAATTTATCTTCAACATATATAGTCACCCCTCAACAAAACTGACCGCCTCTTCAAGACCGTCGACCAAAGAACAAAAGGGCACGGACTGGTGATCAGTCGTGACTTCAACTCGCATTACACAATCTGGGATTACCATAGGGACAAAAAAGGACAGCAACTCCATAACGATATTAGACGAACAATCTTCACTTGTGTAATATCTCCATAACCCCACTCGGTTGGGTAATAGTGTCTTACGAGACACTACTCCGGACCTTATGCTTACCTATGCACTCAAAGATCCAACATGGGAATTCCTCACAGAAACATTCAGCAGTGACCATTATATCGTACAGCTAAAGCTCCCCAATCATAAGGCCGCACCACAAAGAATAGGCACTGCCCGTCTCACCGATTAAAAACAAATTCCGGGAAACAACACCTACGAGCTCCATCCACGTGATTGAGGAATGGACAACACAAATGTTGGAGGCAGCTACAAACATAACAAGAAATTACCGTTAAACCAAGACTGCCGCGCAATTGGCGCATACCTCCTAAACTATAGCAGGCCCTGCGAGGGCTGACGAAACAGTGGAAAAAGACGGAGAACAAACCGAAAACTTCGCCTTCGCATAGCCCAGATAACACAAGAAGCGGCAACATTCGCCAAACAGCTCAGCCAACAGAACTGGTCTCAGTTCTGCATGAAGCTCCAAGGTACCCTCGGCACTCGGCGCACAGGGCACCTGCGTCAGTCCCTTATAGGCAACAAAGAATCCAGATCAGTCATAGCCCATCAGCTCAGACGGCTTATTCAAAATTGCCATGGCGCGGAAGAAGACCTCATCGAGGAGCTCAATAAACCGTGGCAAGATAGAAGCGACAAGGCCCAGCCTCCCCCCAACCGTACATGGGTGCTCCCAATCCCGAAATGAACGCCCCCTTCACGCTCGTGGATATGGAAGCTGCGGTTTACCACTTAACCGGAAGCACCACGCCAGACAAGGACCGATTCCAAATAAGTTGCTCCGAAAACTCAACGCCACTGGAGTGGAGACTCTCCTAAATTATATTAACGAACGTAGGACCGCCGGCACGCTGCCCCTCCTGTGGAAGCATGCCGACATCGGCCTAACACCAAAACCGGGAAAACCGCATGCTCCAGCTAACCTCCGACCCACCTCTCTCACGTCCTGTGTGAGAAAGCTCTCGCAAAACCGCCTCTCCCCCTATATCGAAGACAGCGGCCATTTCCCGATCACCTTGTACGGATTTCGACCCTATCTTTCCACCGAAGATGTCCTCTTGCAACTGAAAGGAATCATTGATCGGCTCACCAGCACAGACAAGCGTTGCATTCTTGCCCTGGACATCAGGGGTTATTTAGACATCTCCCACCAAGACATCCTCCAGGGATTAACCTTTATCGATTAAGGTCGACGAATCTACGACTATGCCACGGCTTTCCTCAACGGTTGTACTGCAACCATCGGCATCAGACATCTCCGCTTGAACACATTCAAGACCATCCCGAAAGGTACCCCTCAAGACTCCGTGATATCACCGCTTCTGTTTAAAATCGCTATGAAGGACCCTCCCCGCTCTTGGAGAATATCCCGCATCTAAGCCAAGCACTCAACATGAATGACCTCACCCTATGGACCCCTACGAGATCCATGGACAAGCGATAGGACGCCATGCAAAGCACCATCGAAAAAACACATCGGTATATCAGCGCCAGGAGCCTTGAGTGTGCTACGGAAAAATTTGCCCTCCTTACTCTCTGGACCTAGGCGGCGCAGCGACGCACACAAAGCATCCCGGATCCGGCGATCACCATAGCAGGAAAACCGGTCCCCAACGTTCCCCACCTCCGCATCCTGGGGTTCACGATTCTCCAAAACGGATCGGGTCTCCACACCATTGCACCACTTCAAGAGACACTCTCCCAACTCATGCACCTAATACACCGTATATCACATCAAAGATTTGGCATGAATCTGACACATTACACATTGTACTAGCTACACTCGTTAGCCGGGTTGCCTATGGCGCGCCATACTTGGCCCTCAAAACGACCGAAAAAGCAAAGATTTATATTGCCCATGAACCAAGCACAAAAAAAAACGCCTTAGGGTTATCTCCCAAGACTTCAACGAAAAATTTGTGGCGACTATGAATCCACAACACCTGAAAAGAGATAAAAGAGGCACATCAGATCTCCCAGTTAGAACACTTAAATTAACACCCCGGACGAGCCACCTGAATAAGTTAGGCTACGCGACACCCTCCTTGAAAGAACACAAAGAACGAGTACCTCTGCACCTAAGAAAAGCCATTCGTATACTAGTCAAGATCCAAAAGAACATGAATCAGGCTCACAATAAGGCTCGACACATCGCTAGAGCACTAACCATGCGCACCAAATACGGCGATGGCCCGACTGCAAGATACACCGACGCGTCCTCGTATCCGTATCAGCCAGCCAATTCGGTATGTGTAACCAATGCAGCTGGGCTAGAAATGACAGCCCTTACCGTCCGCGCAACATCTACAGAAGCCGCCAAAGAAATTGCCATTGCCCTACCCGCCACGACAGGCGCGACGATACCATCACAAAGCTTACAGACTACCAGGCAGCCTGCCGCAATTATTTACGGGACGCACCTCCAAAACAGCGGTTCGCGTTTTGGCTCCACGGTTCCCAAAGTACACCTCGTTTAGGTAATTGAACACAAATCCTCGAAGGTAATGAGGTAGCACATGCCGCTGCCCGCGCGCGTACACACCGGGTCATTACCCAGAGCGAATAACGTTGCTTGTTGCCCCCCCCCCTTCCCCCTCTCCCTTCGACCGACGTGTTCATCAAGCATGCTGACATACTAGCCCACTACCGTCACGACCGGAGAAAATACCCAGCATCTCACCCAAGATTATCAAGAGATGAAGCCACCGCCCTCTGAAGGCTGCAGGCCAAAACATACCCTCACAGCACCTTTTTTCACGCCATCTATCCCACTCAATACCCTGCCACCTGTAATTTCAGTCCTTCTCCCGGCACCCTTTACCATCAGGTATTGTAATGCCAACAAGGGCCGGGCCTCACTCCCGACCCCACCCCATCGTAGAAGGGCCTGATCTGCCCGGACCCAGGGATCTAGCAAGACCTGGTGACTTGGGCCTGGACAGTCAGCCGCAGCCAGGGTATCACGGACTAAGGATGCCCACGGCGGGTGCCCTAACATCTGCAGATGATGCTCGTTAAGTGAAGATTTATTGAATGAAATCTCTCGTCGGACCGGCTCCCGAAGTATCCAGCGAGCAAAATAGACGCCGTAGACGACGCCGTGACTGTGCTTAGGATTTCTCAATGGCCCCGTATGTTGGTTGCGCGTTCGTGGTTTTCGTAAACCTGCGTCTGACAGTGTGTATGTGTCCGTGTGGTGCACCTGCTTGGTTTTATTAGTTTAACTGACGTACATCTCCAAATTTTTAACCAGCAGCATTTTTGAGTGTCTTGAAATATATCTTTTTTGCGACAAAGAACTCGATTGTGCCTATTTGGTCTGATAGCTTTTCGTCTACAGTTGCTTTCGCCCGGGTTTGAGTAAACGTAGGTTTTTGTCTTCTTTTTGGATTAAAACATGCATTCAAACTCGGTGGCTGAAATAAATTGCCAATAACGTTTTAAACCACATTTTGGTCTATGGTTCCAAGTAATTTGGGCGGGCGTCTAAAGGATTGAAGAGCTGAGGGAGTTTGAAAAGCTCAAGGCTATGACAGGCTGAAGGGCTTTGAGGTCTAATAGGATTAAGGGGTTTGTAGGGCTGAGGGATTTGATGGGCTGAAGCGGTTTAAATCGCAAAGAGAGTCCCATAACTTTCTTTTTTTGCTTTATTGTGGTCCCATACCACATCAGGGCTGAAGTGTTATTTTATATTGGGTGCTTCCTCGTTTCCAGCCTATCTTTCTCTGGCCCTGGGTTCTTGAACTCTTACAGACTTTACGTGTTGTTGAACCAGTGCACTCTGTCATTCTTCGAGACGGGTCGCAGCAAGGGAAATTCCGCAGAGTTTAAAGTTACCATAATAAACTTCTACCTTCTCTACTGCACACTGACTAGCAATGCAGTTTGTACCTTAAAATTACTTTTACTTAGATGCAAATGTTTGTAAACTTATTGAGATCATTCAGAGTTTTGAAACATGATCCGAAAAATGACGTTCAAAGTAAATTGGCCAACACCAACGAAAATCCTTATCGGCACTTCTACGAGGTTTCGCAGGACGATAATTAGTTGTTTTACAATAGCTCGCACCTGTCGAAGGTGCTTCGATATTTTTAATATCTTTAGCCTCGCAAAGTTTAGTACTCTTAGAATAAACCAGAAATCTAGCTTCTGCGAAATGCTGGAAATGAGCTATCGAAAAAAAAAACAACGACATGGTTATCAGATATTATTTTTACCCTTTCACTGTGTGAACCTTAAGGCACTGCCTGCATAAAGAAATTTACCACCCAAAATTTAATTTGATGGTATGGTTCTAGACAAACTTGTCTTAAGCCCAGTCGTCAGAGGCCAACTGCTCATAAGTAAACAGGTATGCTACGCCAACTCGTTACAGGCCACTTTGTATAAGGAATGCTTCCCATGCCGGCATACTCGTTCCAAGAAACACTCCTATTGGGACTTCACTTTTTATACAACGAGACAAGCTTTTTTATTTTATTTTTGTTTTGGTGTTTTAATAGGAATAGTCAATATCTGAAACAGTAATATTCACAATTTTAGTTGTAAGCGAAATAATTATATTGACATACAATCCGGGAAATCGTACACCGACTTGAAATGAAGCACAAAACAAATACATATATTCATTATCATACCTTAATTTAAATACTGCGAAACAGACAAGGCAAGCTACGTGTGGAGCTTTGACAAATAACTCTTGTTTTGACAGCCCTCGGGGCACGTTTCTTTTACTCTGCTCGCTAGAGCCTCTGACTTGCAAGCACAGAAAGCAGCGTTTTGGTATTTCTTTCTTTTTAAATAAATGATTGTAATATTACCCCTTTCCAGAAATTGCATGGCAAATCCTGAGGATGTTCGGTATGGTAAATGATATATCCAAAGGCGAATGGATCATAGAACTAAATCTGACTTTGTTGAACTTATGTAGATCATACAACTGTCTCAGATAGATGACGGTACCTTTTTCGCAATATTCTGAATGGTGCTGATTGTGGAAACAATTTTTACAACTCAAAAACACCTTACATTAGGTAAGATTAAATGATTAAGACTGCTTTAGAGAACAAAAGGTTAGGCCGCAAACGAGCTGGAGCTGGTTAAACACTTGAGTAAAAACCCCGAGACTGGGACGAGAAGAGACGGGCAAACACAAAGTTTTTGAGAATTTGCGTTTGTCCGTCCCTCCTTGTCCCAGTCTGGGTTTTTTAATCAAATGTTTGAGATTGTTTTATTCTTGCGTTTATTTTCTTCTTACAAATGCTGAAAGTGCAAAAAATAAATAAACTAAAGCAAGAGAAACAACAAAAAGTAAAGAAAGTACACACCTTCATTGGCCAGCTAGTAAAAAGAAGATACTTGGATGGTTGAGCGTGCTGGTGTCTACAATTTTGTCTTCATTGTCCCTCTCTAGGTATAGTAACAAAGACATTCCTTGTGTTTTCTTGCTCTGTCGTACTTTGTCGTTTCGGTCAAACAGCCTAGAAGGCTGAGTGTATGACGTCATCGTTAGTGGATCCCCGACCCGCCCCAAGCGGCAAACACGATGAAGCTTAACGGCGCCACCAAGCGGGAGACGCGCGTGTCTTAACGTGGCCGCGTGCTAGAGTCGCGCTCGTTCCGAGACGCTGCGAGACCCACTGGTGGCAAGGCTGACGTTAACTAGGCGGCACTTCGTGGATCCACAAGTGCTTACGCTTTGGGGACAAAGGCTCGGGCCTTGTTTTCTACGTGCTATTGGTTGAATTTCCCAAGTAAATTGGATGCCGCTAACGGCCAAGGCACTAGCAATGTTTCAATAACGGCTGACTGCTCAAGGGGGTCAACATAAGAGTTTGTGTACAGATATTTACATGATAACTGTACGGCGTCTTTCGTTCATGTGCACGCCTCGATCGTCCAGTCGTTTCTGGCAAGGCATGCTCTGAATGATCGAAGAGAATGGTTACCTGCGTTTGCAAGGCAGTTCTTCGTTGGAGAAGGCGTTCGATGTCGGCATCGTTGAGTGTATTATTGTATTGGCCGTCCGCTGCATTGGTTACCCGTTCATCTTGCCTGTCGCTCTTAATTTATCACTTTCGTTAAGACGTTCGTAACTTACGTTCTTTGAGAATTTGTCTTATCGTCACTTTGGCACCTTCGGGAGTACAGGTGAACGGCGGCTGTGCGGCGGCGATATGAGCTGAAGGTCGATCGGCTTTAATGGAGGTCTGCTGCAACCAAAGTCCAGAGCGATGACGACGATGAACGGAAGATGATGTACCCCGCGCCTCGACCAAATGATACGAAGATGTGCGGCCGACAGAAAATAACAAAGACGCGTCCACTAAATGAGATAGAAAGATTATTCGGAAGCAGGGTATTGCGCGCAGAACCTTGCGCGTTCACCTGTACTGCCACAGGTGCCATGTGATGACGGAGAGAAGTGGCATTACATGGGCAGCCCAGGTTGGGCCTACCCACGCAACGCCCCGTGAAGCCCGGATCTATGGTCATTTACATAAACAATATTGACAATTTTATTTCCTGAAGGGACACGAGATAAGTGAAGTATGACCAATTTAGAATTCAGTGCTAAACCCTAGGTTGCAGGGGTGTTGTAAGATGACAACACATCCAACTTTGTCTAGCGGTCGTCATAATGAAATTACCACGAACGGGTTCACGCTACCCGGGATAATCTTATGTGGGCCACTCACGTAGGCCCACAATGGGTCCCATGAGGGAAGCCCATGTGCGTGCACACCAGGCCCCCTGTAGGTCACTAGAAGGCAGCCCAGGTGACATACCCAAGAGGGACACTCCTTGGGCCCAACCTGCAAACCTGATGTGAGACCCACGTGAGCCCCTTTACAAAGCCAATTTTCTGCTACTCGGGTTTGTTAAAATGTACCACTGTACATAAGTATATTTTATTGCAAGCCATTTCTGTCCCACGCGGCCGGATAACGGACACAGGGTCGAACAGAATACTTGCCCTCACACCATTTAGCCGTGAGACCTGGGCTCGCTTCTGTGGAAGTTTTGACAATCGGAAACTGGCTAACTATACAGGCTATTCGTAGCTGCTGAGAAAGGATAGTGCTCTCTCGCAGAATAGCTGTCACGAATGGCAGATTTATTTACGGTCGCTTGAAATGTGGAGGGTCTTTGGTCTTTCGACAGAGCTTGCGCGTTGTACTCCGTTTTACTTTAAAGGCTATGAGATAGTCTGACGCTGAGCGCAGTAGAAGCGGCTTAGCGCAGCGCACGCAGTCCTGATTGGTCGAAGATATCGAGTTTCCACTCGGCGGCCAACGGAAGGCGCATTTTCTGCTCTGCGCTTCATTTGCTACGCTCAAGACGTCGGAATATAAAATGGTATTAAGTCTGATGCACGATCGGGTGGAGTCGATAAAGCAGCGGCAAAAGTTCATCGTCACGGCACTTTTTTGTGGTTATGTTGTCACTGACTAAACGAATCCTGCATAAAAAAGCGCATGAATCCGGTGCATTCACTGCTTGATTGGTGAGGACAAAACCACAAAGGCGAGGAGTGCCGCGACCATGCACTTTTACCGCTGCTTGCTCGGTTCCATTGGTACGTAGGGCCGGTTGCTGTTCGACTTAAAGAAACACTGCAAGGGAAAAATGATTTTTTTTTAATGGGGGGAATAAATGGGACACATATCTTTCTTAACATAGTTTGCACGAAACAAAAAATTCGCGCAATATTTACGTTGTTAGACGCAATTTAGGTGCATGCCCTCCCGTGGAGTCTACATCTATGCTAACTCTGCCCCCCCATTGACGAAGTGGATCCACCGGGGCATTGCAGGGGCAGTTAAAATGGGGCATGCCCGCGCGTGTCGCACCCGTGGAGCCGGTCTCTCAGCTAAGTATTCACCCCTAGCCTAGGTGGGCCCAACTGGGGCATTGAACGGGCTACCCAAATTGTGCATGTCCAAGCGCAGTCCTCGTGGAGCATAGCATGTCCAAGCGCAGTCCTCGGGGAGCTCTCTGTGCTGCCACATATTGAAGCGGAGACTCACAGGGATATTGAATGGGTAGCCGAATATCTGGAATGCCCCGCGTTGCGCCCGTGAATCTCACATTTACGCTAACTCTGCCCTGAATAGCCAACGGGGGTCCACTGGGGCATAGCATGGCAGCCCAAGTTGGGTATCCCGCGCATAGCTCCCGTGAAGCCAAAATCAACGCTATCACTGCACCTACAAACAGCGGTATGACCAACGGCGGTCTTGCGCGGCCAGCACAAGAGGGCATGCCCTAGCAGTTTTCCGCTTCTACGTTACCTTTACCCTCTCAGAGCCAAGGTAGTACCTAGGGGGTATGGGATAAATAGCCCGAACTCGGCTTGCCCACGCCACATCGACGTAGGATCTAAAGGTTCATAGGCTGCCCCAAACCACTTTGCCCTCGTGGATCGCACTTCATCTGGTACCATGATATATTTAAATATTGGAAAATCATCTTAATGAGCGAATAACAAAAAAGCAGCATCGGTAATTGCATATAACTAGATGACCGGTTCTTCAATATAAATTATCCTTTTAATCCAATCACTAAATAACCGGCTCTTTTGAGAACTGGTTTCTTCCGTTTTTGGGGTCCTTGTATATATCACACAAACCACTCGCACATATGCCTCGTATGCGCTATGCAAGTCCCCACTGTTTAACCGCATTGAGAATGTCTCAACATCCTGTGTTCGTAGGGCTGCTACCACTCTGTGTTCCGCACCACTGCGCCACTTTTACCCAGGCCGTTCAATAGCTCCGAGTACTGCCAGTTTATACAACAAACGAACTACATCTTCACCTATGAGACGGACGAGTCACTCGAGTTCAAGGTGAGTAAAGCCTAAAATATAACCGGTTTTCGACCGTGTTAGTACAGAACGGAGCATTGCTGGGAACAAAAATGCTCACAGATGGTGCATCTTTAAAGTAGAAAAAGAACGCTGGGGAAAAAAGCATCCACGCACCACAGCTTGGCAGTACAAATTGTGAATTGTGAGCAATGCACATTTATTTCTCTTAGTTCTTTTTCACGGTCTTGCGTAGAGGGAGGTCTTTCGTAAACAGTCACGGGTAACGTACTTTCTAAACTAATTTACGGTCGAATGCAATAAAGGGCTTGTTCCAAGCAGTGCCCCATATAGGCAATCCCTGTCATGGAGAGTACGGTAAGGCATATTTTGATTGCGCACACCGAGAATCGCCAAATTCGTTGGGGAAAAAAAAACAAAGAGAAATAAAACTAACACTCGCGAATTCGGTGAAAAAATAAGCCCTGAAATCAGGGATACCTCTAGTTGCCTTCGATTTCAGCGTTTATTTTCATTTCGATTTTCAGTGTACCCAGCTGTCGACTTCGGTGTGTAAAAAAGGTGTGTGAGTTTAAATTAGTGATTTTATTCTCTAGGTTACCTGTCTGCTCCATTCTTTCTGAGCATGCTCGAGTGTGCTTATTGAGAGTTCTATACATTGTTTATCCCTTCATTAAAAATATATATATGGAGACGGCTTTATGAGAGAAGCCTGACTGAGGGGCTAATATATATGTAATAGGAGCGCCTAAATTTCTTGTCAGACATCTGGGAATGCCACAGAAAATTGTTGAATTCTTCCGTTTCAGATTGTGGAAACCTTTAAGGTTATGCAGCAGAACCAATCTCCTCATATTATAACATGGATTGTTTACAACCTAACGATGAACTCGGACCACGCTTTTTGTGGTGGCCAGCATCACCGCCTTTTCAAAATACGCCAAGTCTTCGATAATTTTACACGGGTGTCAAAGGGTGGCCGTTAATAAGCAAGCCCTAAAGTGAAGCATTGATGGACGTCTTATGTACGTGATTAACTGAAGGTGTGAAAATGAATCTTATTTTTGCTAAAAGTATGCACCTGAGTTGAATACGAAAAATGCTTATAGTTTAATCTGATGCCAAATGCATTTATTTCAAAAGCGAATGGGTCTGTCAAGTTTCTGCTCTCTTCAAATTTTACTGTTTTATTTTATTTTCCCCCTTTTTTAAACTACGTATTGTACGCACTTCAGCCCCCGGATTATAAACGTTTGAAAGTGAAAAATTTGCGCAGTCCAGTCTATCTGAAAGTGAGGACTATAACTTTTTTTAAATATTGTTTGTCATTACGAAACAGGACCGATTCTGTAAATGACATGTTATGTTAATAATAACCGCTTTATGGCAGGCACTTCTATATGGCAAGTAAGCATGCCTTTTTTCAAGCTGTGCTTTGTAAGTTACGTTTTACGTGCAGGCTGTGCACTGTGTATGGACTATGCAAAAAGTGCGGATTATGCACTGGATGTGAAATCACAGGACGCGTACAAAGTTTTCTGTCTGATTTACTCAGCAACACGAGCTTCGAAGTTCGGCACGAAAACAATTTGAGAACCACCCACAGCCGACACGTAGGACTCCCGCAGGGATGTGTTTCGATCCCACTGCTTTTCAATGTCGCGATGACAGGTCTTCCAAATGCCGTTCTGATGAAGGTTACGGATATCTTGCTCCGTCTTGACGCGATAGGCTGCTTAATACTATTCAATCTGCCACCACATCTACCGAGCGTTACCTAGCGTCCATGAAGCTCTTCTCTTGCGTCAAGAAAACTACTTTTATTCTATTTCCTTACCCTACATGGCCTAGGTGAAGGGCATGATGCTACAAGGGGAGGGGGGGGGGCTTCGCTATACGTCAAGTGAGACACTACATTTCTGGGCACTACACTAGAGTCAAATATTCAAGGGAAATGTCTAGCTTATGCGATTGCGAACGCAGCGACAACAGTTGTGAACGTTCGGAGGACCGGAGGCATGAGCTGGGGCAACAAGCCTTATTCAATTTGCTTTATGCACTTCCATATGCACACTTTCAGCTACACAAAAAGCTGCGGCTCGAACGTGTTCATCGTCGCAGACTGTGGGCTGCACTAGCTGTAACAAAAAAAAAAAAAAGAAACAGCAAACCAATGCGCTCATGGAAAGGAATAATCTCTTGAGTTACCAATCAAATAAAACTGACACCACTCATACGCCTGAAACGCCTCCCTGAAACGGAAAGTAGAACGTCACTGATAGGAATATCGCGAAAAAAGTAAGTCTTGATGTGGTCTACTTGTTTAGACCCTCTACGACCTGGAACCTTCCTAAACCTCAACCACCTGCCGCGCTGTTCAAGGTAAATACCTTGCTGTGACCTGCACGTAGTCAAATATGTATACATCCCGGGAGTGCACCGGAAGACAGCTCTACCGTATTCCCTGCTCCGCCGACAAATACCTAAACGAGTTATATCACTCTAGTGTCCGGACACGCTACACACCCACACAAATAGGTCTGTACAGTGCGCCGCAATATGAAAGACCCACTCGGAGCGCGTGGCCGAGCGCTCCGAGTGGGTCTTTCAAATTGCGGCGCACTGTACATTGTGGCACCCACAGCTCAACAGTAGCCTTCACGGTTCCAGCAGAAGGTATAACCTGGAGTAGACAGTTTTTAGAAAAAGTCGTTTCGGCAACCCCTGAGCTCACTGAATTTGCAGACATCGGCTTCATTTAAACTCGAACGCCCAAGACACTTATCGTAGTCGAGTACTCTAGAGCAGTGCTATAACGACCTTCTGTATCAGAGCCTTATGACGAGTCTCATTGACACAAGACATGCTCTAAAACATCTTTTGCGCCTAGGATATCGGGTAGAGTTTCAGTCGGTGATCTCACGCGTAGGATGATCTGGCAACACAGAAATGAATAGTGAGTTTGAACTCGCACACAGTTTACTGCGGTCAATCTCAAGTCCTACGGATTCTAAAAAAGACGTGGACCAATCAGATGCGCTGTTAGTGACCTCACACCGACCACTTTTACGATACATCAGCCATGCCTGCCCAAAGGTTTCGAGCAAAAAAGTCACGCTTATCCTGCGGCTTTGCTGTAGGAGTGGATTCTCATTCGCACCTAACCACCTCCACAAGCACGAAGGTTACAGTATGTGGCTTTGTTCTTGTCAATATTTTGGATCATACATGCTGTATCTACATTTAAGGGGGGATGGTAGGCTGACATGTGACTCAAATTGTTTTGACATTATCTCATCTTCAGTTTATACGATCGATTTAAAACTTTCCAGGTTATTTCTCTAACCTTTCAGCTTGCTGCTTACAATGTTTTATTCAAAAACTTTAGAGCATGTGCCAATTATTAAATAATATATTTTGTAACTTTTTAATTTGGTTAAAGGGATACGAACCGAAATTTCGAGCTCACAAAACAAGACTGGAGCGATAGACAGGACATTGCAGAACCCAAAAACACCAGTCATTCAGCGATATCTGTAACGGAAGAAAAAGAAATGCGCGACTGAAGACGGCCGACGAGACCGACGAGTCATATGACGGCATGATTTTCATTCCCTCTCCTCCTCGCTTCGTCCAGTCGAGGTGGTGAGCAGAAGCAAGGAGTAGAGAAGCGAGGCCGGCTTCCCTCATTGTCAACTTTTTCAGGAGGATCGTGATGTCAAAGTCCTCGTTTATCGCGCCCTTCTTTTCCAAAAAAATACGGCCATTCGTTTGAAATATCGATGGTAGAGTGAGGTTTTGGAGTTTGTCGCGTCCCGTTCAACGCTCCTGGAACTTGTTTTGCGAAATCTAAATTTCGGTTCAGTATCTTTTTAAGGAACATTTATACAATGCTAAATTTAGCTATAACCATAAAACCTCTTCCAGTTATTTCTCACAACGTCGCTTCCTTCCGAACCAAAATAATAATAATAATCTCAGTCTGATTTTTCCGAAATAAATATTTATACCCCTGTGGTTTATTTTTTATGCTGCTTGTTAAAAGAGATATAATATTAAACAAAGAATTTAAACCAAATACCATTTATGGAGTTCAGCAAATAAAGTAAGCTGATAATCATAATTGACCCATAAATCTCTCTGACAGCTCCACTAGTTTCGGAGACAATGATCCTTACGGGTAAAAAAACAGAGCATTCGAGAACTCGCAATGGGAAGTTTGGCAGCTCATCCGCAGACCTAAAGCGCGCCTGGTGCATAGTCTTCAGCATCGTTCCCTTTGCAGTGCTTGGTGAAGCCTGTCCTGGCACTCTCCTTAATTTGTCGTTTCCTACTTTTCGCAAAGGCCCGAAAGTGTACCTTTGTGACTCGGATGTTTTCCATGCGGTTTGGAATTGCGTCAGAAAACACAACTGGGGGGCTATGTTCGACAAATGTTTCGTTTCTTCTAAAAAGAAACAGAAGTGACGGAACTGACGATACAAAACTTGAAAGTATAAAACAGCGAGGACGAGGACGGGAACAGGACATCTTTCATGAAAGATGTCCTGTTCCCGTCCTCATCCTCGCTATTTTATACATTCAAGTTTTGTATCTATTAACCAACACGCTCGTTTTCAATTGGAACTGACGATATAGCGTCTGATTGGTTAGACGCTCAGATGACAAAAATTCCCTCTTTTGTCATTTGAGCATCTAGCCAATCAGACGCGATATCGTCAGTTCCGTCAGTTCCGTTTCTTTTTAGGAGAAACGAAACATCTGTCGAACATAGCCCCCCTGCTGTTACACTAGGAGCATCGAGCACTTTATTTCTTGCTTCAATGCCGCTATTGTGGAAGGCAGTTGCGTCGTGAAGAGCAGCCTTCAATGTGGACGCTACAGCAAATATGATTTTTGGACACCTAATGTTCTTTAGCGATTCAGCATTCAGCGACAGCGTGCTTCCATGATACGTCCATGACACATCCATGAAACGCCAAAATGGTTTGTATAAAATGTTTATCAATCTTACAAAAAGAAATTTGTTGCTTTTTGAGAGCAAAAAAAGTGATTCAAACTATGTATCAGATAAGTAACGCGCATTTTGAAAGGCGGATAGGTGTAGTAGGCACAATGTTTAGGTGACTTCTAGCGCTTACTTCAATATGGTCTTTGGAGGATAGGTTCTATAAGGACCCATCCTAAATAAAATAGTAAAAATTGTATATATATATCTTTTTTGCTCGATTTTATCTACCATACCCCCCCCCTCCCCCTTAACGAATGAGTATCCAAGTAAAAGGAATTGGTAGATCAAATATTTTCCGAGATCGGACCTAAAACAAAAAGGTTGCCTAGCTTTATCATTCTCTTTTAGAAAAAGGGTTCCAAAAGGAGGTAACAGACCGCCTTTACCACCCTCCTCCCGGCCAGGGGGAAGCGCTCCGCTTGTTACCTCCTCAGGCGCAACAGAAAACTAGCGGCCTCTATTAGGAGTGCGTTGCTACAAGGTAAAGTTCGCCGCGAGGGAGCAGCAACGAGGTAAATATTACCTCTCAGAGGGTGCACCTGTTAAGGCGCGCTGCGATTGGCTGTGGAAAGGCGCAAACGAGTTCGCTAATTGGTCTCCTCGTATGACACGTCATTCTTCGCCCATGCGTGGGCGAGCGCCCGCCCGGTGCCGAGCGCGCTCAACGCCGACACTCCCCTCCGGTCATAGCGGTCTTTCTTCTCGAACGTTCGACGGAGGTGCCCCAGCGCAGGAACGTTATTTACCACTTACGACACCTAGAGGTGACACAAAGACAGCACGACGCAAAACAAGTATACATATTTACGGACTCGCAGCACGTCATCCGAGAATGCAAAAGACACGGAGCCACGACGTGCAGAACCATCAAACGCATTTTCCACACGGCCCTGCACCTATTCCGTGTACACCAAACAAAGGTCTGCATCCGATGGATCCCGGGACACACGGGCATCCACGGCAACGAGGCGGCGCATGACGCAGCCGCGAGGGAGCTCAACAGTCCTCACCCCTCGCGTGCCCCAGGAGAATTCGACCCCTCATCGACGAACACTGAAACTGCAGATACAACGTACGACCCGGTTGAAGCTATGCGGATGCACAAAAAAGAATGGAAGCACCGACTAAAGGAATCCTGGAACCCCGAACCAAATCCCATTCCACTGAACCACTTCAAACGCAAGGAAATGGTGATATTACGACGAATTCGTACGGGTGGCGCAACAACACCATACATGACTCAAAAATTTGAGACCATCAAGAAAAGAAAGCTGAACCCTGATTACGAACCCCCGACCAAAGATGTCAACTCTGCAAAGGAGACGGCACACTGCCAAAACTTTACCACCTGATTTGGGAATGTGAGGCCCTCGCCACACGCAGAAGCGATGCTTGGGCCCAGCTGGGCCAAGACACTCCTAGCTCCTACGAAGAGTGGATCAGACCGTTTGGTGACTCTGAAAGACGAGTCAGAATCTTACGGACCCTGCTCGATTATACGATGTCGGGCGACCTACGTCAGGACATCTAGAAGGGGGCTTCCTACGGGAAAGTCCCGTGAAAGAAGTCACGCGCGAGTGCGACCACTTCTTTTTTTTTCTCATTAAACGTTTGACACACACACACACATTGTTCTGTTCGGCTCAGTCTCTTCTTACGAAGTTACCGAGAGCGCTACATTGACTTCAGTCGACGATCCAAGTCGTGTGCACCGTATGCAGGTAGGAAAATGTTCTGTCCGGGCGAAACTTGGCTTCGGTTTGACGGCCCCGGGAAGGCGACCCCCGTCTACCCTGGACAAAGAGGTGGCGGACATGTTTTTACGTTTGAAGGTGTCGAGCGTTCAATGAAATTATTGTGTGGCGCGAAGGCAGACACGGTTTTGACCATCGAAGTTCATAAAAAGCAAGAGCTAGAATGACTGTCACTTGCATAAGCGCATATTTAGAAGATTTACATACGCAAGCCAGTGGCGTAGCCAGGAGCTTTTCCCGGTGTATGTGTGTGCGGGTGGAGGAAGGGGGAGAGCGGCGGCCCGGCGAGGCTGGAGCTGGGCGGCCGGGCGACAAGACGCCTTGTCAATTGGGGGTCGCCTACGTTTAAAGGGCCCCTGAAGACAAAAAAAATTTTTTTTAAACAGTCTGGTTGGGACATGCGTGTCAAAAAATGAATTTTACGCGAAACAAAAATTTTTTTAGAGCAATATTCACTGCGTTAGACGCAATTTAGTCGGTAGTCACCTCCTTTCCACTTTTTCTCTCTCTCGGCATTTCGGGCGCGTGGAGGAGAGGTACTCTCCGCCTCTTCGTAGTGGATCGGCTTGGCTGCTTGGCTGCGCCCCGTACGAGGGCCATTGCTACTTCCTGTACCGCGTCGTACAGCCGATTCACACGACGGACTGAATCGCGATTTTCTTCCTCAGACCGTGTACCAAGTGACCGGCACGTCACCGATTCCTGCAATCCGCGCCTTGTCTGCGGACGCGCAGACTGATAAAGTCAAGCGCCTTTTTCACTCGCGGATTTTTGGCGGGAGATTGACTTGAAATGCGTTTAGTCTGGCAACGGTACATTGTTTTCTGGGCGATGAAAACAAAAGTGGCGCATCGTTGTGTTTTGTGCGTTCGCTGGTTTATTTTGTCGGGCGTTTCTTCGTTCCACGTGTGAAAGGAACTGCAGAAACTTTGTCTGGCTGACGCGACGCAGGTTCCTGTACTCCTCCGGGTCCGCGTCAAGAAGCTCCCGTCAAAACTTCGTCTAGCACGCCGCGATGATTCTTGCACGTGCAATCAGGATTTCACCGAGCAAGACCTCTCTTGTGGCTGTGGTGAACTTGAGTGTTGTGCACGAGCGCGGAGTGCGTGAAGGCATCTCCAAACGCCCCTTCGCGAGCCCAGAACTTCGTCGCTTCTACGCGGAACCCTTCTCGAGCAGGACCGACCATGCCTGTGTCACTCTCATGCTTTGGTTTTAGTAAAGCTAGTGGCGCTTCGCGCGAAGCCTATCGCGGTGTTTTGTCTCGATCTGTACGTAACAGTCGGCGTACGATTCATTATCGCGGTAGCGAACGTCGATTTCTCTCTTGGACAACGGTGCCACGGTGCGATGCTGGAGTTTCGCGGCACTGTGGGGCGGCGACCAGGTTCGGTCCGTCCTCGCTTTCGTCTGCTCGTCGTCTCCGTCGTGTGGATGCGCTTGGGAGACAGACGAACCAGACATGTCGTCACCGTCCGCGGATCAGTCCGTCATGTGTATCGGCCATGACTAACTAACACAAGCAACAAGCCCTCTTCAGTAGGTCTTCACATATAAACGCGATAAAACTATAAAACCACCCGAAGACGCGATTCGCGTTGCAAGACGGCGACCATGACAGAAAAACAAAATGGCGAAGCTTGTTTGTTGCGTTTGTTGTTTTATCCGAACGGAAGTAACGATTTTGTAAAACGTTTGTAAACAATTACGACGTTCATTCGGTGGATTGTTTCTTAAACCTAAAAATATGTAATTCAAAAGGCGATTTCAAGAGATCACGAAGATTTTATGACCAACATCAAAGCTGTCACTCATTCTATTGGCCAATGAGAAGCTGATTTGAATGACCATCGTTACCAATGAGAAGCCGAGCTGAATGACCTGGAATTTCCGCGCAAAATTTCAAATAAATCCCCCGCCGTAAATATTGCTCTAAAAAATTTTTTTTAGCGTAAAATTTATTTTTTGACACGCGTGTCCCAACCAGACTGTTTAAAAAAAACTTTTTTGTCTTCAGGGGCCCTTTAAGGCGCGTTCACACCGGCGATGCGATTTAGTCGCGTGATCACTTTCATCGCAAAAGCGACCATCGTGGGCAAAAAGCGACGCGATTTGAGCAGTCGCTTGATGACCAGACGTTTTGCGATGCGATTCAGTCGCGTGATCACTTTCATCGCAAAGCGACCATCGTGGGCAAAAAGCGACGCGATTTGAGCAGTCGCTTGATGACCAAACGTTTTGCGATGCGATTCAGTCGCGAAGCGGCTGAGCCAATCAACGGCGATCGGAGCGAGAGTTTTCGAGAGAAGAGTCGCCAACGAAGGCGTTGGACTTGCTCATGGCGCACGCCAGTATGACCATCTAATTATTTTGCGGTGCGATCTAGTGGCATTGAACGACTGCTTACATCGCCGGTGTGAATGCGCTTTTAGAGAGGGAGGGGTAGGAGGTTTTTTCTTTTTTGGGGCCTTTGGGGCGTCGCGTCCGACGTTAAATTCAGGATCTGATAAAATATAAAATCTCATAAGAATGTTGCTGTTGTTTTTATTTTCGCAGAACAGGGGTCGATCAGGCATTCATTGGCGGCACCGGCCAACCGGCGTGATTAATTCTCAACGTCGTTAATATTTGTAAAACTCAGTGTTATGTACTGATTTTTAATATTAATGTTTGTTTTATTTTAACGAGGTTCAATAAACATTTTTGTAAAAGTCACGTTACCATGAAATACCGAATATAAATGTCTTAGCTAATTATTCGTGCGCTTCACAAATATTAATAGTAGTATAACACGAAATAAGGTTATTAAGTTGTTACCGGCATCGAGACAAGCAATTATATTGTTGTCTTGGCATTTTCTTTGCGTGCGATCAGGCATTTCTAAAAGTCTGATCATTCAGTAAAATGTCTTAGAACGTCTTAGGACGATCGGGCATTTCTAAAAGTCTGATCATTCAGTAAAATGTCGTAAAATGTCTTAGGACGAGAGAACACACTGACACGCTGGCGCCATCTATGCGGTGACCCTGGAACTGCATTTCACAAGAGCGAAGGTTTCGCGTGATTTCCGAGGTCAAATGTGCGTAATACACTATGAGAAAGGTTCGTTTATAACGCTGACAAAAGTTTTTCGAGCCAAGAAAGAAAGGATATTGCGCGAGAGAAATAGAAAGTATGTTGGACCACCAAGTTTACACTGCTACCTAATAGATGGCGCCAGTTTGTCCTCTGGTTTACTCTGGTTGTAAGAAGTTTTAAGGAACCCAGTTTTAAGAGGTCTCAAGAGTGCGAACGGGCCTTAGGGTCAAATTCGAACTGCGCTGGCGACGTATTGTCTTGCTGAGATGGCGCGGATTCGTCAGTGATCGCGGCAATTTCGGCGTAGTTTCGGAGTTCCTCGACGTGGCCCACGGCTGCACCTTTCGCGAGGTGTTGCGTTTCATTTCGGAAGTTCGTCACGAGGACCATAGTGCGGCCATCCTGAAGTTCAGCTACTCCTCTTGCGACGCCTATTCCTCTTCCTAGAAGCAACTGGATGCTTTCCTGGAACAAAATTCGCCGCAGAAAGCTTCGGTGATCCCGACGGGTACGAGAACACTCGACCGCGGCAATACATTCACGTGCCTTGTGAGGACTCGGACCGCGGATGACGTCGCTTTAAGTTCCTCCGGTGGTGAAACAGGTTTTCGTAGCGTCAACCGGTTTGCTCCGAGGTCGATGACGGTGCCATACTTACAGAGAAAGTTCATTCCGGGGATAACGTCCTTCGTACAGTCTTGCAGAACGACGAACTTCACAGGGAACCTCTCACCATGGATCTCGACGCGAGCAGTGCATCTCCCGACTGGTGTGATGAGGTGTCCACCGGCGGTTTCTATTTGAGGGACTTCCCACGGCGTTGTCACTTTTCGAAGGCGGCAAGAGAGCCTCCCACTCAAGACTGAATAGTCAGCTCCTGCGTCAACGAGTGCAGATGCGTCGTGGCCGTCAATAATGACGTTTAGGTTGTTGGACAACGATGCAGGGGCGTCGTTGTGATGCGTAGCGTCCGGAGAGTGGGAGGGCACCGTCGTTCTTGGAGGCTCTTTTCTTCGGTCGTCTTCGGCAACTCCACCTCTAGGCGTTTCCGCACTTAGTTTTCCCAACGATATAGGGGGAACAGGCTGTCCCGACGAGAGCAGCGGAAGGGCGAGAGCGCAAGTCCAGGCGAAGGCGAACGGGAACCTCGGGGAGGAGTCGGCACCGAGGACAGGGGTCGTCGGAGGTACTCCACGATGTCCCTTGGTCGCTCCCCAAGTCGGGGTCGCGGGTCGCTCGGCAGAAAACCTCGCAGGCCCATTTGTCGACACGGGCACCTCCGGTAGACATGATCGGACTCGCCGCAGTGATAACACAGCGGTCGTCGATCGGCCGTGCGCCACACATCTGTCTTCCTAGGCGCTGGTTGTTCGGTGCGGACGAGGTGCGGCTGCCATTCCCGACGTCGGTGAGTCTGCGGCGCTGTTAGGTCAGGTCTAGATGGCGTCGAGAACTGTCTCGCAGCTGACGCCGGTCTCTGAGATACTGCGGCGTAGGTCAGAAAGGGCTCGTTCGTTGCTGCCACGGTGACGGGAGTTTCTGGCTGGAAGGCTCGCTGAACCTCTTCTCGGACAACCTCGGCTATGGAAATCGAGGCCGGGAAATAAGCTGCGAGTAGAATGTTCCGGCTTTCTTCCCTGACGATGTCCTGGACGATTTCACCCAGGTCGTTGGCGCCGATGCCGCCCTGGTCGAATCGGAAAGATGCCAAAGACGAAGCAGCAGGCGTGCCGGCGAGTCGGTTGTGGTGGCTGGCTCGGACCGACAAGGCACGCTCGATGTTTGTTGCCTCGACTACAAATTCGTCGACAGTAGTTTGTGGGTTACGAACAAGGCCGCCGACGATGTCGCTCTTCACGCCTCTCATCAAGACCCGCAGCTTTTCATCGTTGTTGGCCTGTACGGTCAGCGCGGCTGCTCAGGCGGGGGACGTCTTCAACGAAGCGGTGACTGTTTCGTTGGGGCATTGGGTTCTTACTTGCAGAAAATATTCCGCTCGCTGTCGTCGTTGCTGGTTCTCGAAAGTCTTCTTGAGGACGGCCTTGCAGGTGTCCCATGACGTGAGGGAAGCCTCATGGTTCTCAAACCAGCGCCTCGCAGTTCCCTTAAAGGAGAAGTAGAGATTTTGCAGGCACTGTTCAGTTGTCCATCCGTTGTGCCGTGGCACACGTTCGTAGTGATGAAGCCAATCTTCCACGTCTTAATGGATGTCGCCATTGAAGGGTGTCGGTGTACGTGGAGCGACAAGCAGGAAAATGACGGAAGGGGTCACCGGAATTTGCAAGGGCTGGCTGTTCATGGTTGACTGGGCTTTCTTCGATGGTTCTGGCAGTCGACCGCACCCTGGGGGCAGGCCCTGGATGCGACAGCTTGCTCGGACTTCGGTGTCTTCGGTGAAGGGTAGCCTTCCGGGGCTGAGCACGTCACTTGGCCGCGGTGTCGTCGGAGGGGTACGCTTTACGGGCATAGGATGCACTACTCCGCACCTCCACCAAATGTCACGAATCCCTATTGGAAAATCTTGATGACGGAAAGATGATGGAAAAACCTCAGGCAAGCGTAACCGTAATATGGGACATCCTATACCAGCGAAAAGGCGGCTCCAACATAGTGGATTAAGTCGGAACGATACAGTCGACGGAACCATAGAAGCGTGTCGTATTATGGGACATCCTATACCAGCGTAGTGGATCGTGTCGGAACCACGGAGGCGAACGGAACCATACAAGCATAACGTAATATGGGACATCCTATACAAGCAAAAATGCGATACCACCATGGTGGAGCCATATGGCTTCACCATGGTGGTGTCGCCGTTTCACTGTTATACAGGGCGAATTTTTTAAGCTTTATATATTTGTTTAAAAAGGTCGTGAAAGCTACACTTCTGTGGTTTGTGCAGGTTAGTTATACGGCCAGGGGTACGTAGTATAGGGGCCTAATCGTAACGATCAGTCGGATAATTATATACAATTTGTTAATTAACTTTTCAATTACTGAAAATGAACACATGGTTTCAATTCGAAACTTGATGAGAGACATCGGAAACCACTAAATCAACTCTTTTTAGAAGGATATAATGCAGGGGTAGCATTTTATACGTTCTGTAAAAACGCTTTATCTGGATCTGTTTCGGTTTCTTATCGTAGCGCATCTCTGCGCCCATGGTCCTGTTCCTTAGGGGTTTAGTAGCGCAACACACGTGCGCCTTGCTTCCCTCCATCCTATGAGGGAGGCGAGGAGGTGACTTTGCACTGCAGCCACTGGTAGCAGCATCGCAGGTGCAAAGATGCGCTCTGATAAGAAACCGAAGTCTGGAAACGCGTCCTAATTAAGCCTTTTTTTTAGAATGTCGTAAAATGCTGCTTTTGTCTTATATATTCACGCAAAGGGTTGATTTAGTGTTTTTCGATAATGCTTAGCAACTTCCTAATTGGAATTATGGGTCTATTTTTACTAATTAAAAATTTAAGGAACATATTATACATAAGGGAAGCTAGAGTGGTTTTGTATTTGAGGAAACACATTTAAATCTTCTTCAATTGATCTCCAGAATCTCAAATATCAAAATTATTTGGTAATTTGGTGAATCGAAGCTGCAAAGAATCATTGTTAAAGTATCTACTGGAGGCACTCTTTCCCGGAGAGTGACGTCACAAAAGGAGCTTTCGAAATCTCTGCTCACGCATCTTCAGCGCCAATCAAAGCTATGCACGCACACGCTATTTTTAAAAAGGGGAAAAAAAGACATCACGACTGGTGCCAGTGCGGGAGAATACACCTAGAAAGTTTGCGATTGGACGCGCGGCCCTCAAGCGACACATGCTTGGCAGCTGAAAAATCCCCTTACGACGTCCCTACTGGTCGGATTGTTTTTGTGTGTTTTCTCAAGTTTAGTTACATCTTTGGAGAAAACGAACGTGATATTCAGATTTACGGGATAAGACTACACTAGAATCAACCTCCATCTAGTTTTTTGAAAGAAGTCTCGCACTTCCCTTTAATAAGCCGACTCATCATTACAATTAGCCCTTTATACCATGCCCCCTGGCCATATAACTCACGTGCACTGACCGCGTAAGTGTAGCTTTTACGGCTTTCTTTTTCAACAAATCTGTAAAGCATACAAAGCACACCCTATAGCATGTCCCCTAGTACAATACGACTGTATGGTTCCTTCCCCACTTGCATCCTTCGGGAGAGATTCGCAGACATCCCGCGTTCCATTGGAATGCTGGATGTCAGCGAGTCTCTACATCAGCGATTGGTTTAAAACAAGCATGATTTTTGCACAAAAGAAGCTCTTGTCCGAGGTCCTCGAGGAGCACTAATAGCAGTGGCGAAATGTAGTGACGTGGTAAATTTGGTAGCAAGTATTTATTTCTAGAAAAATTGCATGCAGCAAAGCTTAACTTTGCTCAAAAGATGATAAATATAAATTCAATACTGAACAAATGTGTCCCTTGAGTTGTCAGGCCAAACTCCCACTCTTGCCACTCAGGAGTTCCCAACTTGTGCGTAGAGGGTCAGCACAACCCAGATTTGTGCTGCGAGCGCACCTGTGATACAAAAATTGAATAAACATGAGATGAAAAATAAAGGACGTTTACAATACTCTTTAATGCGAACTTAGAGCGCAGATCTTGAGGAGGAGGATGGGAGGGTATGCCCCTCCTCCCCTCCCCTTCTCCTCTTCTGCTCCCTCCCATTTAGCGGAAAATTTCCCTAAATTTAGCAGGAATATTTTCTCACTAAATTTAGCAGGGAAATTGATGTCACGTGACCTCAACACCAATTCAGTTTTCCCACTAAATGTAGCGGGGAAAACGACATCACATGACTTTGTGTCACGTTAGCCAGAAACAAACACAGTTTCTCCACTACATTTAGCTGAAAAATTAATGTCAAATGACCTCTACATTAATTCAATTTCCTGCCAAGTTTAGCGGGGCAGTTATGCCGATGGCGACGCCGCGAAACAGGCACCTAAGAGCTGCGCCCTAAAAAACTGAATAGCCTGACATGAAATAAAGTGATAATTAAAGATAAGACAAAGAAAAGAGAATCTAAGATACCGCTTTAATATCATTCCTTTTGTCCGCTCTCAAAAATTTTGATTTCAAGAAATGTTTATCTCTTTATTCATACCCAGAGAAACCCTCCCCCCAGTTTCAGCATGAATGCAATAAATCAGTGCAGACTAGACCTTGTAAACCATAATTCACATGAAAATGAATGTTTGCCACATAGTCTTGCATGAGTCGGTGGCTCAGATCTCTAAATACATTTATAGTGAGGAACGTTCTTGAATAAAAGTTTAGGGCTCTGAATTTGACAGTTTAAACATCCATAAGGAACACTGTATGCCACTGATTGTTTTGTGACATATCAGAAATGGCGCAGCACTGTCATCCTTGCCTACATAACAAAAGTTTGCATTTTTTTAGCATGGCATGTGCTATTCTGATACCCGTACAGCCCTCCTGTACAAAATTTCGTCTATAGAGCTCTTTCTTGGTTCTTAACCCACATGACAGATTCCAAAGCTTGAATTTTCACTCGGCAACAACACTTCTATATATTGATGTAATAATGAAAGACAAGATGTATGGACTTGAGTACGGCTCGACAAGCACAGATGTAAAGAAAAGTACTGCCGAAAACTCAAATGTCAAAATAAAAATTATTAGGTAGAATGCGAATACAATTACGGATATGGTAATGAATACAATTAGCACGTTCAATAAGAAGAATATGTGTTAGACGCACACTCAAAGAAACCTGTTGCATTTATATTCATGCAAATTACTTCGGAGAACCAAGCGCTGCAGTCTCGGGTGGGAGTTCGATGAATGATCCTACCAAAAATGAGTGTAGGCGGAAAAAGCGGTTTGATCTGCGACAATGAGCATTACATAAGCAAGTGGCATGTCATTATTACTGTTACAGTGCCGACTATTTCAAACTGTCTGTTGCGTCATTCGTTGAGTTCCCTCCGTACATGACAAGGTTTGGCTCTCTCGCATGCTTTGCGAGGAAATTGATGAACTGGAAATATCTTGCGTAGTTCTAGAAAAACTATTTCCAGAATCTTATCTCAGCATCAAAAGAATATAAAAAGTTTCTAGAGACAAGGTTAGAGTAGGAGTTGAATAAAAGAAATACTTAGTTCTGCGAAACCATCTTGCCGAAGTAAACGTATAAAGTTCCCCTAAGTAGAGCTAGTCATTACGGACGATTGTGCGCATTGCATACCATAAAAATTGTATTTGCGACCTACAATATTTACAGGCTCAACCAACTCCGAATAAGTGGAACACTTGACATTAAAGATTGGTCTCACCATGACTGTCTACAAACATCCACATAATAATTTCCATGAACCTATGTATTTCAAAAAACAATTTGGTGCTAGCTGTTTAAAACACCATACCCCTTTTAACACTAATAGAAAGCATGTCGTGGGCCACAACTTAAGCAGTTTTCACTTATTATGAAGGGCAATTACACATCTGTGAACCATGAATATAGGCCTGCACAAAATTGTTTTCTTAAGCTGAACATGCTATGCTCTGTTCACTATATAAATCTTTGCAGAGCTGACAATGTGCAAGTTCCTGTTTTTTTTATATTTCACATCTCCCGACTGCTGGGCGCGATAGGTACATAAGACTGATGACACCAACGTAACACAATGATTATTTTAAGAATTTGCTCGGGTATAGCACGAGCGAAGCCATCTGCGAAAAGTTATTTCTGTGACACCGTCAAACTCACATCCGCGGGCTTTTAGGTTCACATGTTAATCATGTCTGCAGACTCCTTTTTGTAATTGAAACTCCATCCAACCCAAGATTTGAATATGTCTTTTGCATTTTAGGCTTAGTAGTGCTTTTGCTGTTTCACTTAAAGAATAAGTAAGAATGCTTATTTCGAGTAGCATACCTAACACCTGGTGGCACGACGACTCCCCTGTCGTGACGCTAATCAAAAGTCACAGGCAGGGAGATACTGCGATGCTCTTGTTGCTGGGATTACCTCCCCCATGGTCCTGGCCAGACCACAGAAGAAGATTGAGTCCAAGCTTGTGGCCACTAGGATCTCCAGATCTTGAGGCACCCAAGTAGCTGAAAATAAAAACAAATCACACTCAAGTACTTGGCAGAGCTACATTACAATGGCTAGCATATTCTTTCATGATCAGCACATAGATCCTTTTATTTTTATACTTTGTACTTGTACCTATTAAAAACTGCTCCTTCACTGCCACAGCCATAGACACCCCCGAGGACAAGGCCATGTAGGCCTTGAAATGATGGGTACCTAATTAAGGCAAATGATTAAATGCGTTCGTTTAACTCTCTTTCGCCCCAACCTCAGAGATTTCTGTCGAATATTCACATTCAACTGTAAAGACTATAAAAAAACTACTACTGCAATGCAGAGCCGTATATTGGGAGAGTTTGTCAAGTGGGTGTGGCGACGAAGGCGCCAGAGAGGAGGAAAGGGAGGAGAGCGCCAAAGAAGCGAGAGAGAAAGAAGGCAGCAAAGAGGAGACGACCGCCATTTTGATGCAACGCTGTCGGTGCGGAGCACTGTTGAGGCTATGCGTCGTCTGCTACAAGCTTATTTCTTTTTCGCCTGAATAAAAATTTGCGTTCAAACATAGAGAAACGTCATTCTTTAGCTTTTTAAGCCACCGAAGAATAACACTATATCATTTTATTGCCAGAGCCTGCCAAATAAAAGGAAAGAACCGCAATTTGGATATCGATCCCTCGCCAGCAAATGAAGGAAAATGGCGGCCTTCCCCGCGCAGCTAAGAGCAGCCGAGAGTTCACGCGCGTGCGCTCACGCCTCTCGCTCTGTGCCGTGGGCTGATTGGCTCACTCGGGAGGGGGACACTACGGTAGCGAAATCATAGACTGGCCAAACCCTCCCAATATATGGCTCTGCTGCAATGAAAAGATTTTCCTACCCTCATGCTCAACAAGTGTCGACTGGGGATACAACTCCAGTTCATACACTTACTGAGCATGAGGGTAGAGTGTACCAGCAGAGGGCAGGTGTCTGGACAGAAAGAGTTTAGTTGGCGCACCAAGAGGCTAACCGATAAAAATGGGTACTACTCTGAGAAAAATGACAAAAAAGCGCGGATCTCGACTTGGCACTAACAGCGGCACACAGTATCTATTTTACTGACTAAAGGGTACTCAATCATTATTTTCAGCTAACTAATCAAACTAAAAATTCGTCCCGGCTTGCGTTTTAGGAAAATCTCTAAATTTACAAGAACTATTAAGACAACGGCTTAAAAAAAGCAATGGCAAGACCAACAATCGAATTTGCCTGCTCTCCAGTAACACGACATCTATGGCAGAGCAGACCAGCAGTCTAAAAACCAGAGTATGTCCTATGTATAATTTTTTTTTCGTGCTGCAAAGCAAGCGCTGGAAGGAGGTTTCACAACATTAACCAAATTTCTTGCAATCAGTCGAGAAAAAGTTAGAGCAGTGAACTTGTCCTTGCCCCCGGCATAACGTTTTAGTATTGCCCGTGGAAACTCAAATAAATATGTAAATAAAAACAAAAAAGACTAACCCTCATTAAAAAATTTGTAACTTTGGCAAAGAAAAGTTATCTTGACACAAATATGTGGGATACAGTTGTACATCGTCCATTCGTGTGCTTAACCAATTCTGAGGCAAATCGGCGACACTGAAAAGAAAACGCCCGAGTACCATTAAGAGAAAGACAAAAAGGATGCATACCGACATCAGAAAACTTTAGGACGACCACGGGCTGGAAACTCTGGTGAGGCTCTCGGAGTGACTCCCTTCAATAGCCCTGCGCAGACCACAGAACATGGTCCGGTCAGAGCTTGCAGCCATAAGGTGCTTCATACCATAAAGTTCCAGAAGCCACTGCAATTGGAAGTAAAGTGCATTTCATTTCTCTGCAGAACGGAGAGTTTGATAGCTAGCATGCATTCATTAGGTGATACTGTCATGAATGCGCCGACATTTCAATGCAGCACTATATCACCAAATTGTTAACTGTGCCGGGCAACACTAAAAACCAGAAGCATTATTCCACACTATCTCAGCTTAAAGTTAACCACGGCAGAAGCTTCAAGCCATCCTTGCGAATTCAGTGCAGAAAGCAAGCCATGTGACCTTGTAGTTGGACGCCATGGTACGTCGAGCTTATAATCATGTGTCACGCTGTTTTTGCTGCAATGGCTTGTAGCGTCAAAAGTGGTCCAGCTTAAAAGATACGAAGTATAGACGTTTGTGAGCGGGGCCCTGGCCAAGTCTTCAGTTACATTGCGAGGTAGGTACTCAGACGTTCAAACCGGGATGTTTGCTGCCTGTAACCACGCGACCAGCTTGTGCCCAGCTATTGTTCGAGTTGAGTATATGACCTCGACAGTGCCGTTATTTGACAAGCAGTTTTACAAATGTTAAAAATGACTGACTCACAACGAGACTGCGTCTCAACGACTAACGACTTGGGATACCTAAATGAATACTGATATATTAACTAAATGCAAAACAATTATCTGGCAGGCATTATATTTTTCAACAGGCTGGGTCGACTCCTCATTTAGTCGAAGGAGTCGATGCGTGATAGGACAATACAAACAAAATATTCCTTAGAATTCGTTTTGCACCCCCCAAATGATGTGTTTTTGAAGGCAATATACACAAGACACTTGATTTAGAAAGTGCCTCAACTGTACAAATGCATATGCAGTAAGGGCACTCGCCAAGCCTAATCTTCTCAGCTCTGTCCAGGTTAAGCCGAGTTAGAGTATAGAAGTACACGCTCACTGACAGAATGAGAAAGGCAAAAGAAGTCTCCGTTGTTCCGCCACCAGCCCGCCTGCTATCTTGAATGACGTTTCAGCGTCTTATGAGCCTCGAGTGAGCACGGTGAAGCACGCATGGTGAAGCAACCGAACACCACCCTGGAGGACTTGCCCGGACACTTCCCCGGGTACAGCCAGACTTGAGACCAGCTGAAAGATAACCGTCCCAGCGAGCAACTCACTAAACAACTTTGGACCCACATCACCCGTAACATCATCCCGCCACCCTCACCCACAAGCTCCATTTCAACATCGTCAGCACCTCTCTGTCATCTGTACACAATCTCATCCCATCGTCATTAGATGCGGCGCCGCAGGCTTTCATGGTATGGGCTCCTTGCCTTTCTGCGGCGCCGCGGTTCTCCTGAACCAAAATAAATATTATTATTATAATTATCCGTTCAAAGTGAGCTGAAAAGTAGAAGCGCGTGCTGGAGGACGCCTAGCCATTCTCTTTTTGTCATTGGCTATACTACATATTTTTAGTATGACATATTTTAAGTGAGAAAAAGTTTTGCAAATATGCAGTCCACCTTTGACCATAATACAGAATTCTGATAAAGATAACAACAATGAATGCGTATTGCCATCCCCCATATTCCAAATAAGTGCTCCCGCCTATCGGAACATCTACACATGTGGTGCGTGAGTGGGTTCAGGACTGAGAGGCTAGAAAACAAAGCGCTCACAAGGCTTGTCTGGCCCTTTCAACCATGCAGGTACATTTGACGAAAATCCCTGATTCCTAGCCAAATTTTTTTAGAATGAGCAAATATTGTCCACGCTTGAGGTAGACCACTGAATCGTGATTCCCCCAGAATGTGTGAATCCTTCTTCAAACTCCGGTACAACCTGCAAATGAACTCTGTTGTGCTGCGGCACGCATCCATGCTGCCTGCTTCAGAGGAAAACCACTGTTTGTGTTGAAGACGACATCCCACAACGTACAGGCAGCAATGTTTAACGAACTAAAATAAAATTCATATCATTCAATAGACACAGATAGGCTCACAAAGTGATGACACCATGATTGTTGTTGTTGGTTTTACTCTTGCATACAAACAAAAATGACCTCCTCTTTTCTCCGATGTACAGTTAAACCCCTTATCTTCGTGGCCCCTATTTCTTCTCGAAGCGGTCACAGGGGACATAATCACGGCCACTAGATTACGCAAAATTAAAGGCTGCAAAAATTAAGGGCTCGCGAACATTAAGGGGTTCACAGTACTTTTGTGTGTCACATGATGTTAACATTTCAAGAAAGCTGAAGGATTGGTTTAAGAAAAAATTGGCCTATGCAAAAAAAAAATGCCCTTCTCCAGGTTAGGCACGCGAGGTTCTTTTGTACTACATATAAGGTGGCAGATTTGTTTCGACAGAGCTTCCACAGTGCTTCAGCTCAGCACTGTTGCGAGAGCATGTGGTTTAGTGTTGCATCTCATTTGCATGGTCCAGAGAAACTAGTGCTGACATGTTGGAGCACTCCGGAATAATAACACGCTGACTATAGAAGCATTTGTAGGGTACAACGCACCCACATATCCATTCTTCTTATCAAAATAAAAGAAATGGCTCGAGGCGCAGCACACGCACGCGCCTCGGAGAGGCGCGTGCGTGTGCTGCGCCCTACAGATTGAGAGATGCGCACATGCAAACCATGCATTTCTTGAAAATAGCAGATCCACATTTGGGAAGATTATCTACGTTATAGCGGAATAGCATCAAGCAGTGATCGGAGTTATGCGCTGTTCGTCAGGTGGCTGGCAGCACTTGCTAGGATACGAGCCCACTTCTTGAGGCGATTGTATCGGCTGACACTACACTAGCCGCATGCGCACGATAGCGCGTAGCATGTGCGTTTGCGGCCAACTCAAGGCTAGAGCTAGTCATGCGCCATACGCACAACGCCAAATGGTACCGACCAGACTTCTGGCGTCTCAGCTGTCTCAATAACGGTAGCTCAAACGGTTATTTAGTATCTTTACCATAGACTTTACAGCGCTGTCACAGTACGGTGTGCGCGACAATTGCACGAAAGACTGATTCGCTCTGTAGGCAGACTTCATCACCCTCTCACCGAATGCGGGACGAGAGTAGCGGCCGTGCTTAGCTTCACGACGAGCGGAATGAGCCTCGTGCATGAACGCCGCGCACTGGTAGCTGTGACAGCGCTGTAAAGCGCGTCCTATGGTAAAGATATAAACAACCGTTTAGAGTGCGTTGAATGACTGCCTTCATAGCTCTGTGGTTAGCGCGTCTGCCTGCTGATCAAAGGGTCAACGGTTCGAATCCAGCCGGCGCCGGTCTTGTGTATTCATTTATCGACCTGCGGCGTAGATGAGCGTTAGATAGCCATAGATGTAGATATGACGAAAGAAGTAGCATAGAAGTATTCGATAGAAACAATATGTGTACTTACGGCGGCCATACTTGCCTTTCTCAAGCATGATCACTTGTCCCTCGGTAGCACCATCCAGTAAGAAGCACCAGCAACACGCCCATGAGACGCCGCCGACTCCTGGATTGAATGACGACCCGCCTCAGGTCTTGGAAGGAGATCCGAAACACTGCTTTAGGCCAGATGTTGTATCTGGCGAGGCAAGGGGCTAAAAATAGAAATTAACAAATTTATCTGAAGCGATACATTCCTATAGCATAAACTCTAGGATAGCAGGACTTTTTAGGTCACTGATGTGTTTTAATTAAACACAGAAATGGTTGGTTTATATGATGAACCAGCAGCCCCCGTTTTGCATAAATGTAATCGACAGGGTGAAAACAATCGCTAGTATGAGTTGGTCAAGAGAACGCTCGCGGTGTACAGAAGCTTCGTTCAATTCACATGCACCTCCTGCACCGGTGCAGAAAAGTGTGGGCGGTGTACTTCATGTAAGCGATTTGGCGAGCGACGAGACGAGCTACAGCGACAAGGACTCGCTGTCGCTCAGTCAGCCGCGCGACGAGACACACCTTACGAAAGCAATTGGTGTTAGCGATCAAGGCGATGAGCGACGTTTTCAGAAACCCAAACACCGAGCGACGCAAGCAGCGACAGTGAGAAATCTTTGTCGCTCGTCGCCGGCACTCGTAGCTTGTCGCCGTCGCTCGTCTCGTTGATCGCTATATTGCTTACATGCCGTTCAGAAAGGCGCTCTAAGTGCTTAGCATTGCATTGGGACCAGCCTCGCATCCAGCCATAACCAGTTTTTTTTAAGCCGCTTAAGTAGAAGTTAACATTGTACATTGTTTTCAAGCATGGCTCCTCATTCATCGGCTCGATTTACATTT